>JAQFYE010002295.1:0-18605 GCA_034694305.1 Protaphorura glebata | reverse complement strand
CCCTCTCAACAACTCTCCAATCCCTCTTAACCACTGTCCAATACCACGGGCTCTCTATCCAGTCTCGACTGTTTATTGTAAAGAAAATAGGTTTTAAAATAGTATTTTTTTAATGATATTCGCGTAAAGTTATGCCGAGTAAGGTTGGAAATAAAAATGACACGATTTTAAGATTCGTGATTGATTTCTGCTTTTTTGATTCGTGCAATATTTATTAGTTTCAAATGTATTATTGAAATATTTTGTTTCGGACTTTTTTACAATTCCATTTCAATCAATAATTTAGTTATCAGAAGTTTGTTCGGAGAAAAAGAAATTTAGTTTGTAGAATTTATTTTTGAAAAGACGGGATTGTAGAGCTTCGCTTCGCTCGCTATTCTGTGGCACAACCGATGACGGGATGAAATATTTCCTAGCATATTCATGTAGTGACGAGTTTTAAATAATAAATGCGAATTTGTCTGCTAGAGACACAGACGTTTTGTTTTCACGTTGTTTAGAATCGACTCAACGGCATTAACGAGCGCCTGGTTCTTCGTCGATTAAGATATAAAATTCTTATTCAATTAGTAAATAATTACTCTATGTAGTTAGTACTAAAGAAATCTTGTGTACGTGTGTAAGAAAAACTAAGTCAGTACTAATAAAATATTTAGCCAAGGAAACGAGAAATTTGGCTACATCGAACTAGTCGCCTTGCCTTAAGGAGCATCTTCCCCCGATTTTGCATGCAAATTTACCTTTAAACGAAATTCAGGAAGTTAGGCTTAATTTCTCGACGGATTTCCAAAAGGTTTTTTTTTGTAATTTTCCTGGACATCTTGAGCGGGTCCGATTTTTTGGGCGAGTCGAAATTCACACACGATGCACTTCAAAAATAAAATTTTGAAAAGAGAACTGACGGACGAGAAATTTTGAGCTGGGTTGCCCGATGGACACATGTCAAACTTCAGGTCAAACACAAAATACCCGTCCTTCGGAAATTTGCAGATGTTAGTGCCAGAACCAAAAAATTTGCACATTTTAGCAAGTACGAATAAATAGATTGCAATTAGCACGTTACTTTCTCCAATTGGAGAATGTACACATTCTCCAATTATTTCCAAGCACTAATTGCGATCTATTTATTCGTACTTGCTAAAATGTGCGAATTTTTTGAAAAAACCTTTTGAAAATCCGTCGAGAAATTAAGCCTAACTTCCTGAATTTCGTTCAAAGGAAAATTTGTATGCAAAATCGGGGGGAGATGGTCCTTAAATAGAGGTTATACTGTAAACATCAAAATATTAATATTCAAATACGTTTAGGCGTTTTACTTCGGCTTAAATGGTTGTTCAGGATTCAATTATTCTAAATATTATGCAACACATTTTATAGCACCAATATGCTGAGAAAACACAGATCATCTTAATTCTGAAACATTTGGTCTATTTTCCGCGGAAATCAAAACACATGACAGTTTATAAGAAATCTTGAGAAAATAAAGTCTCAGGGAAATTTTCAGTTGAATTGGATCACTTTTACGTGATCTTTCATTCCATATTTCTGAATTTCACTCATCTGTTTCTCCAAATGTAGAATAATATTTTTGCTCTCCGTCGTCATCAGCATGGACTGGGTGCCCAAGGCATAAATGGAAATCAAGAAGATGATGAGGGGAATCCATACTCCTAGTTGCCGGTACTGAATATTTTGAAATCCGAGAGTAGTCCAAAAATATCTGTCATTCAAAACGTGCAAAATCGCCAGTACAGTTTCTGACCAGATTAGTTGTTGCTCTCAGGAAGAATTTCGGATATTTATAATCTGTATTTTTGTGATATAGTGAATCAGACTGTCATGTTAGGAAACCTCTTTATATTGAACTGCGCACAGACGACTGGCAGTCCAATTATCGAACATATTTTCAATCGAAGAAATTCTTATACATTTTCTTTTTTTGATTATGTTTAGTTCAATATAGAAATCCGTTTGTTCACCACACAAGGTTTATCTGTACAACTCAGAGACGAGAACTCTAAATCTATATCAATTCACCATTTATGTGAATGGAACTATTATTTCATGGCTGGGGTGAAGACCGATCAACCCAAAAATTTGAAATTACACCATTTGTATATTTTTACCGGAAATCTAATAATTCTACGCCCATCTGTTCAGGATATTTCTACAAATCTGGTGCGCGTAGCGTGTTTCATAAACTGAAGGGTTAAAGGAATTTGTATGTCCGCCGACTTCGTGCTTCCAATCGGCAAAGCAAAAATTGAAAAAGAAGGTAAGTATCATTATCATTGGCTCCCCTCTATTACTTTTATTTGGATTTTCCTTATTCTTTGAAATACAAAACACGATTGTTTACATTATTCCGAATAGGCAAAAATGTTACTCTAGTCAGTCATTCAAAGGCTGTCCAACTTTGCCTTGATGCGGCAAAAGAACTTTCTGGATCTGGGATTGACTGTGAGGTCATCAATTTACGCACTCTTAGACCGCTTGGTTAAAATTAAAGTAATACTGTTCTAATTTCGTTGTTCCCTATAAATTCAGATATGGAAACAGTAGTAACCAGTTTGTCAAAAACCCATCATCTTGTAGAGCAAGGTTGGCATCATTGTGGAATAGGAGTAGAAGTTTCTGCACGCTTTAGTGAAAGTAGGTACCTTAAGAACTTTTTTGAGATTGAAGTGTTGAATTTTAATGATAATTTTGTACCTTTATTTTAACGCAGGCGCAGGCAATGCGTTCAACTTGTTGGATGGTCCAATCATTCGTGTTGCCGGAGCTGACGTCCCAATGCCGTATGCAAAAACCGTGGAGACTGCTGCGATTCCTGTTCCTCAAGACATCGTCCGAGCCGTTAAATCCTTGATGAATGTGAAATAACGTTTCACTGAAATTTTCTCATGCTCATCAGTCTTCTAAATATTAATCATTGATAGAAAGACAGCAAATATTCTGAAATGAAGTGATACTTATGCTCCTACTTACTTATGTAAAGTACCTTCGGTGCTAAATGAAACCATTTGAAACAAAGAGAATTCCGAAGTAAATTCAAAAATTTAATTGTTTTTGTAATTTTAACAATTCTTTGATAGTTCGATGGTTGTATCGAGTTCTGAAGTTTTACTTTGAGATTTGAAAAGTATTTAAGTGTTTAGTTCACCCTGAAGTTCTCATATATTCTGTGTATAATTTATTTCTGATCGTGATTAATTATATTGCCATTAGTATTGAATGAAGAGAATTTATTTGATATGACCAGAGGCCCATTCAATGGTAATATTGCCATTAGTATTAGATTTGGAAAATGAATTGTACAAACCTCGTAATACGAAAAGTTTTTGCTCTTCAATACCGAACGGTTTAGGTCGTGCATGTGGAACGTTTTAATTTAGGAAAGGAATGCCGCATGGTTGGAGTCTGGAAAGATTTGAAAAATACATAGTAATAGATAATATGATATGATGATATGATGATATGATGATATGATAATATGATGTAGTGACGAGATTTAATGAATAAATGTGAATCCATCTGTTAGACTCGTTGTGTTCTACGTTGACTTAAAGGAAAAATATGGAGGATTAGATTGATTACAAACAAGAATTCATTTGACCTTAGATTGTGTTCGAGAGTTGTTGGCACTCTGAGAGGTTGTCAGTTGTCAGTACGTAACTGAGTTGATTCATATGTTCCATTCAGGAAATAAACTGAGACAAAAAATAGTTTCAGTGAACCAAAAAAATAACTTCTTGATTATCGGAAGTCTTAATTGGACAATGGAGAGACAGTTATATAAATTCTTTTAATAATTTAAATAAACATTCTCTGTAGGATTAGATTTGTCGAGAGCAATTCGGTGATGTGGAACTAGCACGTCCGTATACACGTGGAATCTGACAAAATTCTTCACATGATGCATCTCTATGATTTTCTTAGTATCGTGAGTATCGTCGAGACCCAATCTGATATTTGTTCCAAACTGGATGGATAAAATTTGGCAGACTGGATTCCTCCTTGTGTAAACTTGCCCGCCTTTGTACTTTTCTCGTTTATGTTCATTAATAACTAACTTTAAACAGATGGTAATCGAATGACAATCCGGAGGTTAGACTAGAGTAGAATAATAGAGTAAGGTTTATTTTCGTGTCACAGCTATAAGACATAATCATACAATTCATATAATTACTTCACGCCTTGTTTTTGCAACTGGAGACACTATTTCTACTATGATTTAAAATAAGGAAAACTAATGAAAAAGAGCTCAGGGGGATTTACACATGAAATGACAATAAGAAATCGATAATAATTCTGATGTTGTTTCGTATCAACTATTTCATAAACCCGATACGAAGGAAATTATAGTAAAAAATTGGATTTGAGACATTTTTGCTACGTTTTTCTGGTTTTCCTTAGAGATAATTAAAGTACGACTAGTAAATAACATCTTTAATAAAATATGCTAATTTTGTAAGCTGATAATGTAGAGCCGAAGACTGCAAAATCCACATTCCATGACCACCTCTTTCACCCGAATTCCAAAATGTGATGGCAAGTAATGACAAAAATTCTTGCTTGCATTTAAAAACTTTACGTCTTGATGAGTTCTTGCGTTCGGGAATTGGGTCGAGGATATCCCGACACTCAAAATAATTCTCAGTCAGACTCAACGAACTCCAAGTTTTGGGACTTTATTTTTTAAATTCATTCGTTATTCTGAAGCCAGAATTTTATATTAGTAGATTTTTCTATTTGTATAACAGCAACTAGCGAATATTGAGCCAAATGACCCTACTGATGACGTCTAAGAGATCAAATAAACGAATAAGGCAGTGAGACAAAAGGATTCTGTCGAACCTTGGGATGAAGGGGTCATTCCTTTTGTTCTCGATACGGAGTGTTCAACAATTTAGTTCAGGTTACAAAAAAAACTCCTTGAAAAGTTAAAAATTAACAAAATAATTATTTTCTTAAAATTTAGGTTGGTAAAGTTCAAAACTCAGTGAAAAAATATTGCAAATAGTTGGTGCGCATTTTAACTCTTCACGTATGAATGTCCAAATTTCCATCCTGATTGATGTATTTGATTCCTTCGTGTTTTGCTTATTCACGAATATGAGAAATATGTACCTTCAGTTATAATGCCAGTCATCATCGTTAGTGTCTTTAGTTATGTTATCCGTAACTTACTTTCTTGTCAAAAATCTAAGAATTTGAATTATTTTATATTTCAAGGAACCGAGATTTTTCCACTAACTTGTAATATGTAGACGAAGACCAACTATTGGTTTACCAAAAGCAATTCAAACTTTGAAACTGACACGTGGATATAATTTGAACCTGAGGATTTAGAAAATGATAGAGATTATGCCTTTTTTGAAAGTTCTGACAATGGATTGAAATCATTATCACGGAAAGCGAATTGACATCTTTGCGATCAGAATTCTCTTCAGCGTCCAGTACCGGGATCCGAAATGGAAAAGCATTATTTCATCATCTCGATCGAAAATCCAACTTCCATTTTAATTAAAATATCCCATTCCAAATAATGCGTAATCTAGGATTCTAGGATTTCCCCCAATAATCCCATCAGGTCATGTGCGTCTGTTGTGGCTAGGCCTATATAGATATTGTTAACAGTTATCGTAAAGTAATAGTTATCTATGTAGGCAGGGCCGTAGCTACACTGGTTCTTACTTGTGCGCTGGCACCAGGGCGCGGGATTTTGGGGGCGCGGAAATAGTGGTCTTACACTAGATAAAACTGACATTTCCTCGTTTCTCGGCGCAGTATTCGACGACATGTTTGGTCTGCATAGTCATTCGTCAATGAATTTACTTTCGACGTTAATATTCTTTCAAACTATTCGCCATTTTAGAGAGGTTGTGGCTATAAATAAGAGCGTTTTAAACATTCCAGTGTCCGTGTAAACTTGTCCGCCTCTCAATCTCTCAATTTTACATTCAATAATTTATTAATATTTTCCAGATCAAATGCGTCCTTGTCCAAGTTTTTAAAAATTTAACACGTTGTACATATATAGAGATTGCAGTTTCTTTTCAAACATCGTTAATCACATTGCATGATTTATTAGTATAGATCATATTCTTTATTATTTGTATGAATTGTTTATTCCATATCGCCTGTGTCACTCGCCCACCATTTAACCCAACAATAACTTGAAGCTATTTAATTGTTAATTATTATGGTGTCGTTGAAGGGAGAGCGTTGGCAGGATTTGGTTATGATTTTGAATTGAATTCGTGTATTTTTGCTGAATTGACAATTGAATAAAAATGAACCTAAACTTTTGTAAAAATGGTTGGTTTCTCTGTTGTTAAAATTACTTTCAGCGTCTTCTATTGCAATTTCCTTTCATTAAGAAGCATAATATTTTGGCATTGGATTCGTGTCACTTCAGATACATTACAGTAGATTGTGATTCGCTTTGGCTCATTCGATTTTTGTAGAATGAGTGTGAAACCTATAATTATGTAACTCTACCTGCATTGGCTACAAGGTGTGGAAAGTTTACTAGTTACCCGGGAGTAAAAAATCGTTGCACATTGACGACTACATAGTCCGGTGCCTGTGGGATTAGTTCAGTTATGACTGGCATCAGGTATACTTCGTAAATAATTATTTTATTTATCAAAAAATTAGCACCAATTTATACACGTTAATTAGAATCCATGTATCTTTGCAATATATATCGGTAAGGACGCGTATCAACCTGTTGTCAGGGTCACGGGACAAGATTCTCCTATCCACATATCAATCCTAAATACCTTGATCATAAATCCAATCGCGAAAGTTCAGTTCTATAAACCAGACAACCTTTCCGATTTAAAAGCCTTCCTTGTCTTAGAATTCAAAGGTGTCAAATTCATTCTCAACTGAGAAACCTACCAAATTTGAAGCCAAATATTTTCCCAGTTTTGGCATCATGGCCGGGGACGATCATGTGGATGAATCACAATTCAAAGGACTCAGCAAGCACTTCAACTCCTTCACTTTTTATGGGCGACGCAATGTAAGTCTTAATCTAAAATGTTTTCAAATCATATCGAAATACTGACAGAACAGAGAAACGTTTGGACCATAAAATTTTCTTTTGCAATTCTAAAGGAGTTTGGGATTCGGCGACGCCCATGCTGATAACGGTCAATGAATTAGGCCTGTCTTTTTCTCATGCATTTTATTAGTTCCCGAGAGAATAGACGCTTGTTTTCAAAATATCATCCCATTACTCAATTGAAAATCTAAACTATTTTTAATTTGCTTTTCTAACAGGTGGCTTTGGCAACTTACATCGGTTGTGCTGCCGTTGCCTTCCTCATCTATATGAAGCCGAAGAAGGCTGCGCCACCTCCTCCAGTTGCAGTTCAAGCTGGAAACAATAACAGGACTTGTTGAAGACACAAACAGCAACAACAGCAAATTAACTAAAAATATCGTCGTTTTTCTTCGAAATGCGTTATAACTATTAAGAACTAGAATAGTTTGTAACCAAATTATTATCAGTGGCAATGCCACAAATAAATCTGCTTTGACTGTTATTTTATTTTGCTGTTCTTGAACATGGAATTCGGTAGATTGAATGTACGATAATTCTGATTTTAACTCGGTGTCCTGAGAAAATGGTAAATAGTAAGAAAAAGTCTCCAGTGTTCATCATTGTGTATCCAATTGGCTCTTAACGAGACTTTTCTACATTTTACCATTAGAGAACTAAATTAAGCTTCAGTATGAAATTCATTCTTAAAGATCTGGGCTTATGATTGAATATTTTGAGAATAGGTAGTTAAAGACGAAAATATCCGTCTGAATAAAATTAAGCCACATAATATAATTTAATTGTGTTTATTTAGAGCTATGTATATTTATGTGTTCGGTCTTGTTAGAGTAAGTGAGTGTTACTTCATTAAATAAGATATTCATTCTATAATTTAATCCGGACTGAATTGAAAGAAATGAAATGTTGACAGAAGTCAGAATTCTTCCGGCCAAACGCGTGCCACGCAATTTGCCTTCAGTTGCTACGAGCGATGTCAAGAATTGACTAAATTGTTTTTACAGACGGGTTCAGAAATAAAATCGAGAAATGCGGGCCTTCTGTGTCTATTCTGAATCAAAGGGGACATTTCTAAATATCGGTTTTGACAGGAGGTCATAACCTGAAGTAGTCCGTCGAGTAGTGGAGGCCTGTGAAAATGTCTACAGCGGGAGCGTCTTCGATGGGAAAGGTCACAGTTATGACAAAAGTCAAACTCAGTGGCTGTGGAAATTGTGGAAAAGAGAGTTCTCAGTGTTGTGGGAATTGTCGAAAAGAGTCTTATTGCTCTGTAATTTGTCAAAAGGCACGACGAAAACAACACAAACAGATTTGTTTTCCAGCAAAGGAAGAACTTGGATTTGGATTGAGGGAAGGGGTTCGTGTCAATGAACCACGTCCGATTTGGGTTGCCACACGTGACATTAAAGAGGGTGAACGAATATTTACCGATTATCCACTGATGATTGGTCCTGGAGAGAAATACCAAGTACCCTTACGACACATCTGTCTTGGTTGTCACATGATTCTGAAGGATTTTGTCCCTAACTCTGATCATAGAAAGTGCGGAGATTGCGGATGGCCACTTTGTGGACTCACGTGCTCTGGGGTAAGTTGTGGGAGATCGACAGTGATGTTGCGGCATTGATTATATTTTTAATGAATAAATAAAATTCTGACTTTCAGGTTCACCGTCACCTCAAAGAATGCACTACCTTAGTTTGGATGGGAGGAAAGAAAGAATTCATAAACCTTGCGTCTATGGCCAATGGTGAAGTGGGTGACATTTATGAACAAATTCGATACATCCGTTTGTTGGCACTCATTAAAGACGATCCAACCAAATGGGAACGTTTTCTCGATCTTGGTGTACCACAATGCTTTAAGAAGATATTTACGGGAGCATATTCGGCGGACATGGCCGGATTAGAAAGAGGAGCGGTGTTTTTAAAATTCGTTTGCCAGTTGCCAGAATTAACAAAAGAAACGATGCTCACACTGAAGATAACGGAAATGTATCATCACAAAAGTCCGCACTATCCGAAGGAAGACATGTAAGTTTTGCACTAACCAGTCCAGTCCAGTCTCAACCGGCCGTATATTTAATAGGTTCACGTGGGCAAATTTGCACAATTTTGATGAATCCGTCCGGCATTTGTGGACGAGCTTATATTTTTTTATATTTATCATTTCAGAGCTGATTTCGTAATTTATGACAAAGAGAGCAAGATGGATATAAGCTGCTTGGAAAATTGTTACGTATGGCCTATTTCGATTTCGAAGAAGAAAGACGCACACTATGGACTTGTCTTCACGGCTGCTAAATCCATTCAAGAAGGACAACGCCTGAGCATGACATTTCATAATAGTCCATATTGGGATGGAACCAAACGAAGGCGCGAGAGATTAATGAGGAACGCTATAGATGGTGACACTAGGTTCACGTGCAAGTGTATTCGTTGTTCTGACCCCACAGAACTTGGAACAAACTTGTCTGCTGTCAAATGTACAAAATGCAAGTCCGGCCATTTGTTACCATTGAACCCATTGGATGACAAATCGAAATGGAAGTGTAACAAAGTAGGATGCAGAGGTCTTTTCCCTGCGTCTGACGTGGATAAAGTGGTGAACAAAATTCAAAGAGCTGCAGATGACCTCACATGCACTTCAAACGCTCAGATAGAATCATCTGGGGATCAACTCCCCCGGGAATTCGATTTGATAACTCCAGTGGCAAAGTTTGTCCAGAAATATGAGAAGATATTGAGCCCAAATCACTACATTCTTCTCAATATTCAAAAACAAGTTATGGATGCGCACAATTACATGCTGATCTGTCTCGTCCGTCCAGACCTGCCTATATCATCAGAGCTGTCATGCAATATTGATCGCTACCAGAAGATTGCTGAGACTTTTTTCGATGTCGCAAACAAATTGTATCCACCGCTTAGCCTTCAACTATGTAAGTATGACATGATAAGTACCCATCGCCGTTATTTTTTCGACGCTCAATTTTTTATAGAATATGAAATTAGATTTTACCGTAAACTACCTCGGGTTCAGGGGCACTAATAAAATAAACGCAAAATGTCTTCTTTGTGTGTTACAGTGGAAGCGCACTCTAATATGGGGATGAGCAAGTTCTTCTCCGCTCAGCAGGCTGTAAGAAATGAAGAACCGATCGATGTGGTCCAGGATTGGCTTAAAAATGGCATTTCGCATCTTCGAATCGTCATGGACTTCAAGATTAAAACATCCTTACCATTAAACGACTTAGGATTTGACACTATCATGAAGCGCTTCGAACAAGCTTATAACAATGCAATTGAATTGAGCCGCTTGACTCCAAACTACAATGGAATTCCAGAAAAAATGGTTGGGTTTGATCAAATAGTCTCCACAACAGAAGCCAATGAGCGAACCGCTACGGCTGAGAAGATCTAGTATCAACTTGCAACATTCAAATCAATTTTGTTAAATTGATTATATATAAATTAATTCCAATGTAATCGATTCAATTAATACATTTGTTCAAAAATAAAAATGCATGCCATGAAAAGATAATTTTAGTTCAAACGTGTTAATTATTCATAAACATTACTGAAGGAATAAAAATATAATTGTTTGTCAATATAATAACGTTTCCCCGAATATTTTTACAAGCGATATTTTTACGAATTAATTTTTCAAGTCCGGTCGGATCACCCAGTATATGATAAATAGCCACAACAGCTTCCAGCTTTCTGAAGAGCGATTAAAGATCTTGATTCGACAAAGAATTTTCTCCGGTCTAAATTGACAGGAACAAACAGGACAATAGCTGAGAAGGTAAAGAAACCTGGTTCAGTTGCGACAAACTTAACTTAACAACCCTTTCTTACTCGGTAAGCTCAAACGGCATATAAACAAATACAATATGGTTTGATATTTATAAAACGTTGACACTACCCTTATGGACTTCCTTTCCTATCTTTCCTGTGTCACCAGCGATGACGTCGGCTGGTCAATGACGATTTAAGTAAAGCAAACTTAAAGTTGGTAATTATTAGCGAGTTATTTTAATTATTTTAAATCGAAACAGAATTATACGGATATGAAAATGATCGAATTTATTTTCTCTAAAGTTTCTCGATTACAAACTATTTTTACGTATTACGAAACTAATTTTAAAAAAATTCTATTTTTACCGGTTTTAAGTAATCATTGCCTTACATTCAATATTATGAAGGTCTCATACAATTTTTATACATTCAGCATTGACTAAATTATTATCCGATGAGATGGCATTTCATTTTTGATCTGAAAATTAAGAAAAGAAAAACAATTATACCACATAAAGCGATGGGACAAGTTAAATCCAAGCATTTCCTTTCAAAATTGGGCTAATATTCCGTCTGTCTTGTCGCCAAAACAGGTCGAACTAATTAAGCACCCGTATTGACATAAAATATACCTTTGCTCAAGATATTTTAAATTCTTTACTGTAACATGGAGAATAAAACGAGCACTTTTATTTTTATACGTCATAAATTAGCTTACCCCATGTAGTTTTGTTCCTATTTCGCCATCTTTTTCAACTCCTCTAAAGCATGGTCCTTCCAAATCTTCGCCGTGCCTGCCGTGACTTTTGACATGACCGTTTCTACTGTGACAAACTCAGCTGTATCTTCCACGAGGACGGAAGCCGGGACAAGCCAACTCTGAAAAATAATTTAAACTGGTTGAATTCGGACCAAATTTCAGTCAAAAAGTCAAATAATGGATTATTCTATCAGGAGAGGAGAAAACGCGGTGATATCTTAGTCCATAGGTCGCTACATGGCATAATTTTAAATAATTCACCAAAATCTGGACCACTAAATTTTTAATATTGGTATTGGTGACCAATAATTGTACGAAAGTTAAACTTACATTGTCCACCTGAATGTCCGTTAATTTTGCCCTTCTCCAGGCCGTGTCCAATTGAAATAATTGACGCATTGTATTCATCCGAGGCCTTCCGTCACCCATTTCCAAATTTCTCGACTCTGGCTGGACAATATTTATAAAAAATTATAATTTAAAACTCCAGATTCGGCTTGTGGCGTGGAGTTCACTTTTGTAAAAATTGTTCCTTCAGAGATTTCTTATTTCTATTGACTGCTCAGTAAATTGTTGAAGGTGTTTACTTTGGCTGGCTCTGGACACGTATCGACACATTTAGGCACCGGACAGGCGGGTATAATTATCCCTTATCATTACTTACAAGAGCAGCTTTTCAATGGCTACCACCAAATCCTATTTCTCAATATGAGTAGTCACAAATAAGTTGAATGAAATAATTTGCCAATATTGGAATGTTCAGACAATAGTGTGATATTGACATCCATATCTTGCAGCGACTACTATGTAAAATCGAAATATGTTATGCCTTGTCAATCGAGCGTTTTGCATCGGACCAGTCGAGTCGAGCCACAAGACTTAGAAATTTTAGTGTTGAAAACAATTTCTCAAGTGATTTTGAGGAAAAAAGTTAAGCAATTTTAACGTGGAGAATAAAATGCTATCAGAATCAGAAAACTATAAAACTTTTCGATTCAGTCATTTCTTATGATATATTATGAGACACATCCATAGATCCTCCATTGTCAGTATGCAACCTCAACACACACCAATAGTATTCTGGTCATAAGCGTGCAAGCAAAGTCAGGTTGATTTGAATAATGTAGTAAGATACAACTAATCCAGAATTCCGGATCTGCTAGATTTGAATGCTGAGTGCATGGAATGATTCGGTTTCATCATCATTAAGTTCATATATTTGCGTAGAGTTAGGAATTATGGGGATGCGTATCTGCATAGGAAGCGGACAGGATTGGCTCAAATATTTTCACTTGGAATTAATTTAAAGAAAGTATTCGGTTTAATTTGTTTTGTAAAATAAACTAAAATAATTTTGAAAAATATGTTAATTCTCTTTGTGATTTATTTTAATTCATTTTTATTTTGAAATAATTTTAGTTTTACTGAACTTTGTTTAATTTTGTCTTATTCTTCTTTTTGGCGGGAGTGGGCTGCCCTACCAAACCGTCTGAGGTTACATATTTTTATGTTTTCTCCCCAAAAAATTAAAATCCACTGAACATCACCAAATTGTATGAATTGAGCTATATGGAGAGCATTTTGAAACTAAATGACCCATAAAGTAGTTTTCGAAAATTTACAAAACACTATCCTTTCTACACATTTCAAGCTTTGCATGATGTGCTTAAGAGTTCCAACGTTACAAATTTTTAAGTTTTATTCCACTGAAAATTAGAACCCGCCAAACAACCGATTTCTTGTAATTGGGCTCGATCCAAGCATTTTAAAACAACATTGACGGACATGTTTTTAAATGTCGTTTCCATAAATTCTGCACATTTTAACCTCAGTATGATGTGCGTAGGTGGATGCGTTCCGAATTTTCCGCGTTGCGATTTTTAAATTTCATCACCCTAAAAATAGACACAAAAAATAGTACCAGTATCCTCAATAAAGCTGGGTCCAGAGAATCATTAAAACATGACGGCGGATATATTTCTAAAAGCAGATTACTAAAATCTAGGATAAAATACAATCTTCTCTACACATTTTAAGCTAAGTAAGTGCGCAGGAAATAGTGTTCATAGCTTAGCGATTTTTAAATTTCGTCACACAAAAATTAGACTTTGAAAATGTTACCAATATTTTCAATTGAGCTGGGACCGGAGAATCTTTAAAAAATTGTTATATATATTTCCAAAAGTGGTTTACTAAAATTTACGACAGAATGCAGTCATTTCTACACATTTAAAGCTTAGTGTGATAAGCGTAGCTAAATGCGTTCCAAACTTACCAATTTTTAAATTTTATCACATTAAATTTAGATCCAAAAAATAGTACCAATAACTTCAACTGAGCTGGGACCAGAGAATTCTTGAAGCAGAATGGCGGACATGTTTTTAAAAGTCGTTTTCAAAAATTTCGGACAAAATGCTATCTTTTCTACATATTTTAAGTTTACATAGTATGATGTGTGTATGTAAAAAGGTTCTAAATTTTCGATTTTTTAAGTTTTATCATCCAAATATTAGACCCAAAAAGGCGTACCGATATATTAAATTGAGCTAGGACCAGATAATTTTTAAAATAAATGGCGGACATATTTTTAAAAAAGTTAGGAAAATTTTGGACAAAATGCCATCTTTTCTACACATTTTAAGCAGAGTATAATGTGTCCGTAGGCAAAAGCATTGATAGCATAGCGATTTTTAAATTTTGTCACACAAAAATTAAACACAAAAGGTGGTACCAATATTTTCAATTGAGCTGGATTTCTTCGCAATTTAAGCCTAGTGTGATGTGCGTGCGTCAAACCGATATTTCTCTCGTCTACCGTAAAAGCAATTTCTTGGAGTTGAACACGATTCAGAGCATTTTTAAACCAAAATTGGTGGTTATATTTTTAAAAGCCGTTTTCAAAAGTTGATGTTTTCGAAGTAATTCCAATCCCTATATTCTTTGAATTCCGAAAAATCTGCCCGCTAGCTTTCCTACTTATTCTTTTCTTTCTGAAAACCCATAATTAATTCCTATCACCACATTCCGTACAAATGATCGAAATATGACCGGTGAAAAGTATCAAGACAGAATAAATTGCAACCTTTTCTCTCATTAGGGGCTGTTCTAGTATTACGTTAGCATGGACCGTGAGTGGGTGGGGTCGAATGACCGAGTTTTAAGCTCACCGATCCCCTGTATTGGTTAACGTGGATCGTGCGAACGTGGGGTCAAAATACCGCTCGTGTGGCTCACTGAATACTTCAATGATCCCCTAAAGTATAATTACTTTGATGACTGGTTAACGTTTTGTACTGATACCTAGGAAAAACTATCTTAATTCGGAGCACCTCGTAATTGTTTGATGTATCGAACTACAACCAAATTTCACTTTCACCAACCGGACAAGAACTGATGACCAGTGTAACTGACGAGAACAATTCATAAGAACACAGAAGTATTTCAAGTCGAATGGATTCTAAGTGTACAGTACACTACGACTTAAGAGAATCGCATTTATTAGAGGGGAAAATATAAAGTAAAGAAAATACAGAGTAGTAAATTACTTTACGACGTAAAACGATTATAAACTTAAAGAAAATATTCAATTTATTTTGTTTTATAAATTAAACTAAAATAATTTAGATGAATATATTAATTCATTTGTTTTCGATTTTAATTCATTTTCATTTTAAGTTTTTTCCCTATAAAATTTCAACACAATGAAGAACACAAATTAGTTTATTTAAGACCAAAAATTCACAACAAAAGACTATATTTTATACATTTATACACATTCTAAGCCTAGTATGATGTGCGCGCGTCAAGCCGTTCCAAGATTATACATATATTTGAAGTTTTATTAAACTATTATTGAATCCCACTTACGATGGCCCAGAACCACCAAATTAGAAATAGGACAAAATTAAATAAAGTTGAGTGATATTTACACAACACACACACACACACACACAAACACACACATTTTAACATATTAACGCATTTATTATGCAAAAGTTTCGGATTGAATATCTGGTTCTGACAATTTTACACATTTTCGGACAGATTGAACCAACCATGAATTTAAAATTGAGTAAGGTCAAGATAGCCGAGTAGAAGGGGGTTTCCATCTGTCACGTGTTTGACTGGGGTTCGATTCTCCGAGCCTGGTATTAAGCTAGAATTTTCGTTCATTCTGTTTTTACACCAAGCACGCCCAATCGTTTTTCCCAATTTCGCTTTCATAGTGAATAGCCCTATTGCGTCTGGAAAGTTGAGTACCATGAGGAAGCCTAAATGGAAATTGAAGTTAGCACACGGAAGAGTGTCAAAACATTTTTTTGATGGACTCATCCCCGAAAAAAGGATTATGCTGACGCAATAAGGTTTTGGTGTCGGTACATAAAAAAAAGCCCTTTGTGTTTCGTAGAAATAGACGAATTTTGAATCCGAATGTGTGATGTGTGAACTCTGTCACCGCACAGCTTAGGATTAGGATAGATAATTGCAACTCCAAAGATTAACCTCTGCTATAGTACAAACCAACTTAATAGTAAGTATTTATTTGTATACAATTTAAGAAATGACATTTTAATAAGCATAACTAAAATTAGACAATGAATTAAGGAAAACGAAATTAATTTGACACTTTATTGAAACCCTGCTGTGTGGACTGGAAATCTAGTAGATGGCTACAATTTTGTAATATTATAACAATAAAAATACCGGTAATTCGTAGCACCAGCGCACGCGATCATAACATTGCTGTTTAAGTGACATTATCATTCATTTTAAAATTGTTCCGAAATGTCTAAAATTTGATTTGTATGTATTTCCAATAAGTAATGCAATTCTTACAGATTTCTTTGTTAATGTACAAATTTTAATCACACGTGCGTGCTTGGATGTTATAGGTCGGAATTATTATCACATCTGTTTTTCAGATAAAACTCAAAAGTCGTTACCTAAGCCAGACATGCCATTATGCGATAAAAGTTAATGTTTGTCCAGGTATGTGATTTTTCCATCCTTCCACTCAGCTAGACATTAAAAGTAGGTCAGTTCATTCCTGGGCCAGATTTAACTCACACTTACACCAAAACTTTCGAATAATTTGTTCCAGACAATTTATTTAAAATGGAAAACGTGAACCGAAACGTATCAGTGTTAGAAATTCAAGAGAAAGAGCGTTGCTTGTACGAGTGGGATTTTAGGATTCCAACAAAAGGAAGAATAAGTGAAAATATTAGATCTGTTCCTGGCAATAAATATCATTTCAAAGACTTGAAGTTTAAGACAGGAAGTTTGGGTGAGATTGAACATTCTTGGGACCTCCGCTTCGACACTGACACATTTGACGTCAAATTAAGTTACCCAGAATCGGAGGAATTGTCAATTTTTGTTGTTGGTGTGGAACTTCGGTTAATTAGTAAAACTGCAACGCGATCCACACATGAATTTAACTGCCCAGAATTCAAGAAAGAAATTAATTCGGAGGACATGTCAGATTGGAGGTCAAAGTGTGAGTGGACAGCAACGTGGTCCCATCAAGCGGCCCTTGAGAAGAAGAGAACCGAGACGCCAACTGTAACGGCGTCTTCTGGAATTCTGAGTCTGGCAAAAATGAGGTCAAACAGTGTCGACTTGTCATCAGATCAGGCTGACTTTTGGACGGATGCGATTGACACGGTTCGGATTTGTTTCACAATTGAAATTGAGAGACCTGGACGCTGTATTGGAGAGGCTGTGTATCAACCGACTGGGAAGGCCGTCCCGGTTGACAGCAATTCAGTCAAGCTTATTCCCAAATCGTAACAAGGTCAATGTCATAAGGAATATAGTTAAGAAGTATATATCCAAGGCCGGCATTTGAAAAAAAAAGTTAAGTTAATTTGCCAATCACAGATTATTTATATCGTCCTACCAAATTATTTATTTTTATATAGCTCTGTAGCCAAAATGCTTTCTGAAAATTCGAGATAGTAAATAATACAAAATTCGAATGTACTGTCAATTAATTAGTAATAAATTTTGAAACACTATTACACAGTCTCCATTAATTGTTTATTTGTATGTCCAAAGATTAAGTTCAACTCATTCTCTTCTTTCAAGTATAATAAAAATTAATAAAACCGCAGAATTTTAAAACTGAAATAAAAAATTTGAGAATAAAAATTACAAGATGAAATCACAGTGATATCAAATTCATTTGGGAAGGATGTAAACATAAGTTATCTATAAATATTCACACTAACATTACATGTTCATTGTCGAACGGGAAGGTGGTAAGCCTTAGCGCAGTAAATGGCGGGCTTGATTCCATCAGGTCCGGGTTCAATTCCAGGTCCGCCACGGCCACTGCTCAATTCCATGTACGGCTGAGTAGTCGTATGGTCCTCATAATTAGTATTCGAATTTTTTTTATTACAATACCCTTTAAATAGGCCATTACATTGGCCGAACATATTTTCAAATTAATTATCTTAGAATATTTTCAATTCATAATCATTTTCATTATGAAGAGATCTTAGTCAAATTATCTGAGTCAATGGGGCCTCTAGAGTTACTTCTGTAGAGAGGAGTCACCTCCTTTATGTCAATTAAGGTCAACGATCCAACCATTTGTAGCTGGTGTAACGCGAATTTGAACTGAAGTGGTTCAAATGGCTATACGGTAACGCTTCTCTACTCCAACCCGTAAGGATGACGTAATGTGTAGCCCACAACTGGAAGAATTCAATGTTGAGATTCTAATGACATTACGAAACTCGGTCAAATTTGACCCCCAATTTCTGACCCGCATTATGTGATTTTTTTTTAAATTTCTCTAACAACCTCACATAAACAAACAAACAATGTGTTGCTGGTGAACCATTCTTTTCCTCTGTTTTCCAACCTACTTCAACCTGCTATTACCACAGAGCAGGAAAAGTCCTTTAACTGGAGATGACAACCCCATGCTAAATTGAAAAGTAAACAAAGAAAAATCCGT
>JAQFYE010002294.1:0-18608 GCA_034694305.1 Protaphorura glebata | reverse complement strand
GATTATCTTTCTAAATAAGAAATCGCGGTGCAGAATTCAGTTGAAACACCCGTTTAGGTCAGATTTATTCCATTCCTGTGGCATTTTGAATGTTTGGAAAATTCGTGTCCCACTAGTTCTTAAGTCGGTGCGCCAAATCCTCCTCTCATCTCCCGTAGTAACCGAATCAAATTGCATCTGATACATTGGTCACAAAATGACTGCTTTGTGACCAGAGTTTGTTATTCTTGTTTACATCGACTTATCGCGACTCCTTCTAAATGGATGAGCTATATTCCAGTCTCCTTGTTGATAACTATAATAAAATAGGTACCCAATCCAATCCCATCCGGGTGGTGTTGAGTCACCCTTGAAACCAAGGAAGCTAAACAAATTAGTCAAATTCTGCAGTCAGGAGGGCCCATAAATCCAAACAAACAAAAGTAACAAATTTTTATACGTCTAGGCACAAAATCCGGTTGTATGTCCGAGGCTACTTTTCTACAGGAATTTTGGAATGTAAAGTTGTCGGGTGGATACCGTCAGTATTTGCGACAGCCATTGATCTGCAGGGAATTTTGGTGTCTTATAGACATTGCTTTTATGAGTTTTTTGCAATTTTTTATTCATTCCTCATTACGGCACCTCCTGATCGGACCAATTTGATTGATTTGTTTAGTCTCCTTGCCTGTAGCTACATATAATAGTGGGTTACTTTCCGGCCCTTCTGGGGCCTTATACACTTCTTGCTCAGGACATTTATGAAAATCTCCCGTTTATTCTTAAATCCATTTGACTTTTACATGAAAAGTGCTTTCCTTGTCTAGCTCATGTTTTTTCAAGCTAATCCATGCATGCGTTAATTCCTTTTGAGTTTGCATGGTTACTACGTGGCATACGTGATCTGGCTCTTTGCTCCCCACAAATCCTAATCGTCTTTATCTGATGTGACGATGAACCGAATGATTTTAATGGAAAGATACGAAATAATGAGTGCTATCTAATCTTAAGGTGTGTAAAGTTCCGACTTGACTTGACATGACACCACTCATTGACACTATAAAACACTTTCCCTCCAAATTAATTTGCCCTCGTTTTTGAGTGGTACATAGTAGTGCGTAATAGCAGAATGGCATTTGTTGAATTCGAGCGAGTTCAAAAGAGACAAGAAATCAGTCCGCTTGCTTCTTGATGTACAAACCAAGAAGAAGCGGACAGGTGTACATGGACATGAAGGGTCAGTCAAATCTTTTCAATTTAAATCAATTTGAAACGTGAGGCGTCATCTTACTGATGTAGTGAATTGAAATTCTCACGCATCCGCTTCATCCTTGCCCAAAAGTGTTAGATTTTAATTGTGTTTGGAACTGGCAAGGATTGTAATGCCAATTTTATGACCCATACATGGGCTGTAATAAAAAGGACGTGCAGAAAAATTGGTTCGTGGGGTGACGGCAAACAGATTGCTCCGAATTTCCGTAAAATCAAATTATTGTGAGGCGTTTTGTGTAAAAATTGCAATGCTATGGATTCTGGTGTCTGGACTAACTTGAATTTTAGGAGTTGAGGGCCGATGGGCCGCTCGCCATATGTGGTATTCTGAGTCCAATCTCCAGATTTTCTTTTGACATGTGTTGGTAGAACAGACGACAGACCGTAACATGTGCGACCGACTTTGGTTGTTTAGACACCATAACTGCTCCTTAGCGCATGGTCTTGAACATTTTGTTCAATTCTTCAATTCTTTGAAAACGTAACCAATAGGAAAACCCGCATAAAGCTTTCGGTAATCTAATCGTAAGTAAGCTGTATTTGTTGCTGCCGTACAGGTCCCCAGAGATAGAAACTATCACTAAAATCCAACGTACGAATATCAGTTTAACTAATATCAACTTTGTTTGCATTGAAGGAAAAATAGTGATCAAACCAATAATATGTGTGAATACATTTCCGGAGAGGCGCAATAATCAAAAGAAATCAAACCACCCCAGTCTCGAAATTCCGTCACACGAAACGCCACAAGTCTAATAAGGATTTATGTACAATGTATTTTTATAAATATTTATGGTAATAATAATATCTCTGCTCCAATTTCCTTGTAGTTGTACTTTGTAAAAAGTCAAACCTGTCAAGGAACTCATACATACGTTTAAGGCGTGATGGTTTCTTCGCGACAATGCATGCATGTGGATTAGAAACCTTGCTTGGAAACTTTAATGGCAAAGATAAGGAGACACTTGCATGGACATGACATGTTTATTGGAGTGTAAAAATTCTTCCATCATTGACACATCTCTAAATGTAGATTCGCTTTTAAAAACACGTTTCCTGCAGGAATTAAGCCGTTAATGGGTTAGTCGATTACTTAGCACGAATTTTCTCGTCTACCTATTAACCGATTAACGGTTCAACTTTTAGTGTTAGTGTTAGTCTAACGAAAACTAACTTTAACTAACTTTAACTAACTTTTAGTGTTAGTTTAATAAAAATAAAGTCTGGAATCTGGATTTCCTTGCAAAACAGATTTCTTTAAAATGTAAATCCTACCCACTGGAAACGTATGTCGGAGTCAAGAGGCTAACGCAAGTTGTCTACAGCAAAAAAGCTGCAAGTTTCAAAGGAACTCATAAGAAACACTGGGGTTCTTATCTAAGGTGAGATGACCACACATTCTTTAGTCTTGTCAGCGTTAATGGTCTATTTCTAGAAGCTCCCGACCTTAAAATTTTAGATTGACGACGGCGCTGTAACGGAGTTGTCAATAAGAGTATCTGTCGATATTGCTTCCGCTTGTGGGATCTGCAATTGGAATGGATTTAGCTCTACAAGTCGCTCTTGTTGCCAAATCCGATCAAATAAGCTTTTATTCGTCCAATTAATAACACAACAGCCATCAACTGAACTACACTTCGGAGAACGTATCTTCCCCATTGCCCGAAGGTCAAAGAGAAATTATAAACAACTTAGAGATCAGTTGATTTGTTAAAGTGTAGAAAGAATTAACTGGAATGACATGTCATCTTATAAATTCCAGAACTGAGAAACTAAACCTTGAGGGAATGTAAATTTTATAACTCTGGTCAAAAATACTAAGCTTTGCTGAGAGCTGATTTACTTATTATATCGTTAACAATTTTATTTCTATTCTTGCCTGGGCATTAGTTTTATGCCTAGGCAAGAAGTCAAATCTGAAAACACTTACTTCTGCCTTCGTTTGCTAAGTACTAACTGACACATGCAAATTGCAACTCCGTGCAATTCAAAGGTTTTACGACCCGACTATGCAATCATCATTTCTAGTCAAGTCGTACTCTAACTAAGGTTTTAACCTTAACTCTAACAATGTCGTATAACCAGATGTCCGGGTAATTCATTCGGTGATTAACACGATATATGCAAAGAAAAATGTGCATGTACTTAAAATATCGATCCGCCAACAGACTTATTACAAGAAATTCCGCTTTCCTCATGTGATTATTAAATTCTAATTATAAGTTTGATGTCTTTGTTAAGAACACTCATGTACAGGCTGCGGCACTTCGTCTAACATCATAATTGTACATCTAGACAAATATGTATAAATCCAAATTAACAATGTGAGTACGAACGTCTGGGAACTTTTGTTTACATTTCAGACAGACAATTCTTAAAGTCTTTTCAATAATGTCTTCACGTAACCCACCAACGTCTTCATTTAAGTTAGATCCCCGGAGTAGAGAATACTACCTGATGTTTAAATTGAATTCCAAACATATTTGTAAGAATTCGGTGCCTAGACATTTCAGAATTTTAGGCATGAGCCTCTTCTAGACAGACATTGATGAGGTCAGATAATGCGAGTCGTGTTAAACAAAATCACTTCGGATAGTTGCAACGAAATTAGCTATGTTGTCGGGTATATTCAGTTCAGTGTCGTATCAGTTTCTATTCATGGATTTAGATGTCATCCGGTTTGGGTGTAGAATTTGCTGGCATCTAACGGTTGTGAGATATTTAATTATTTGATATCGGTATAGCAATAGTGTAAACTGAAATTAATGAGTTAACTAGCTTATCCAGACTTCTTATGATTCATTCTTATGATTTCTTATCCATAAAGATAAAGATGGACAGGCGAATGAATGTATGATCTAATGAAATTACTTAGTGGAAAGAAGATTTAGGGTAACTCAGTTTCATGCTTGGCGGTTTGGCACTTTCGTAGTTGAGCAGTTGAGCAGAACCTGCTAAATTCCTTAAACAACCCTAAAGTCTACCGTATTAGTTAGTTAATAGCTTATCACAGCAAATAATTTCAATTTCAGCTTCCGTTGTCAAAATTCGGGCCAGACTTTCCAACAATTAAAGAGATATCAGGAAAGATATCTCAACTCGCCTCTATTCTTTTCGAACATCTGGCCGGAGTGCGCGCATATTTAGCGTTCTCGCGGTAATTTATTTCATTTAAGGCAACTCAGTTTCATGCTTGGCAGTTGGACTTGAGTACTTTTGCAGAATCCGCTAAATTCTGCTCAACTGAAAAGTCACCTGGCCCGAATGCGCGACGCTGATTGGTCAATTCAACTGCTCAACCTGAGCGGATCCGCCAAACCCAGAGAGGTGGGTTAAAAACTGCCAAACCCATCTCGTTCAACTTAGTTGCCATTTCCGATTGACCTCTTTGATCGAGAAGTGACCAGTGACCTATAGACTTCCAAGAGGTTAGAACTCGGTATATTTGGAGATATTTTTGTTTGTTAAAATGGTGAAAAAAAGTCGGCCTCCCCGAAATAACCACGAAAATTTCTCCAGTTGAAGAGAAATTTCCTGACTAATAATAAGCCAATCTGTGCTCACACGCAACATGCTTTGAATACACGCTTGTATAGTCAGGTAATTCCTCAATCATATGTAGCCTGAACACAAATTACAGATGCACAAATTGGGGTAGGAACCAATAAAACCTCTGGTCATTCATTTCATGCAAGTTTAGTCTACGACAGGTTCTGTGTACAAGGCGGTAAAACGATTATCAAACTCGGTGGTCAAATGTTTACTTATACAAAATAGTTTCGCACCTGTTTGAATTTTTATTTTGTGAGGTTCAGTTTCCTTGTGTAAATTCAGTCAATTTGGTTGAGTAGCTGAGTTAGATTGTCAAGAATGCTGAAGAGCAATTAGTAATTTCCGCACGCCCAGCCCTTCCCTCTACTCTCCCCATTTCGTAATATAATAAAAGAGTTCCAATTTCAAAAATCTGCGAATATAACCGCCCCCTTCACACATTTCTTTGTGTGATTGATGATTAAGGGCAATCGTGCTCATATGAATACCGTAACCGTAATGTATGGGCATGAAGTCGACCCGGTATGAACACAAGTATTATACGTATTTGAATGCAGAACATAATTGAATGGCATGGCACGCTAAGGCAGGGTTAGACTTAGACTACGACTTCAATAGATTTGAAAGAACATAAAAGTATTCTGTAGGATCTGATTGTCTGGGGGATGACTGAAGATGAAAAAGTCATGCATGCGATCGAGATGGGCTTAAGGTTAAGGGAGATTTTATACGAACCGGATAAACGAAGTTTTCGCTTGCACAAATGAAGAATATATTTTGCTCCAAAATTCCACAGTGTGTTACAAGGCACTTCAATCAGGATTCTGTATGGTGAAACTTGTACCATCGCACTTCCTTGTAGCTTGGCAGTTGTAGAACAGTCCCAACTGCAAGCTATCGTTATCAACATGAATCTAATATCACGACTTTTATACCATCGGCGAGTCAGCGAGATAATGATTTACTTCAAATTTACACAAAGATACTCTAAAAAAGTCGGTGGGAATTAAGGGACGAATATTTTAAAATTATCTGTTTTAGGAACAACAAAATTTTAGTTTGCACTGTCTATTGCGAGGTTAAGGTGCTATATTTTAACCTTAAGGAACGTCAAATGACGAAAGGGTTGATGAACTGCCGAACTGAGTTGAATATTGAAAAAAGAACAGCGTCTTCATCCCATGGCATGAATACAGGATTACGCTGTCGAGGGTTACGCTACGCCTTGCCACAGACTAGACTGCACCCATAGTTGATTATAAGTAATAATTCATACTCTTGATCTCATTGACAGCTCATCTTGTTTACTGAACTACAATTATATCTTTTTGTCAGTCCAGACTTGCCATCAATCTCTTTGTGGACAACCTTGAGCCATAATGTAAATGTAAAATCCAATAGACGAGGAATTCCATTGTGATCCGTCCGGAAAATCTTATGATTTTTATTTAAGAAATGCGCCTGACTGTTTGACTGACACACCACTTAAGTTAGAAACGTGTTGAAATCGTTAATTTCAGCCAGCTAAAGTGAACCGAAGTGTATATCCACCGATTGTGAAGTAAATTGAAGTCACTGCGCCGTGCTAGCATCAAGTACGATAGATTAATACTTAAAATCAGAATTCGTCAAGGCTTTGGTCAACTGCCTTTAAAACACGATGGAATTTAGTAAATTCTGATAAAGATTCTGTCGCTCCAGATCAACATGACATTAGTATGGTCTTGACAAATACAATCTGAAAGACTTTAAAATGCAGTAAATTTTAAAAGAGTTTAATCGTTCAGAATAAAATACTGCAAATGCTTAACAAATTATAAAGTCTCCAGATGAAAACTAAAATTCTAAAAAATTCTAGAGTGTTTTTATGTTTCCCGACTACTAAACAATCAACAGATAAAACTGAATTGAATTGACCGTAGATTCAAAATTTGTTATATTTGGACCGCTTGATGATGAAACTGGGTATGATAAACCCCATTGGATAAATTACAGGGTGTATGGTAACAAACTTTACATATTTTGCAAAATTTTCTCGAATTTTGCTCCGTGGTTCATTATCGTGACCCGATAATTTTTTCCCGTGTACAATTTCTTGTATGTTAACTAACTTTAGTATTTTGAATTCACTGTCTGTCTAGGATGTTAGAAGTAGAAACCCCATATGTACATATGGGTTCCTTCCTTCAGTCCGTCTCGACGATTCAGCGAAGACAAACCCGTCGTCAAATTCGTAACTTCTATAAGGACCAGAACAGAACTATCTTCTGTAATTCAACCGACTCTCTAATTGTGATCTAGGGTTCCTTTTTCAAAGTCTTGACAGAGCGAACGATGACGTCAAATGGTAAATCCTCGAAAGCCTTGAAATTAACGAAAACGAAATTCGTGCCAAATTACTCAACATTCCGACATGCCCATGGTTACATGGGCTTAAAATCTTTACATCTAGGGAGTTAATTTAAAAAGCCACGATGAAATGAGGGTGGAATGCAAAAGAATTAAATTAATATTTAAGAGAGGAGGCGCCTTGATTGAAGTTCGAATCAAAGCATTGAACTTTTACAAGTAATTATTACTGTGGTCTAGCAGTCCGGTCATGTCTAAAGTGAAAATGAAAGGTTTGCTTTGGGTTTGTTGTTAGTTCTGAAAATTGACTTGACTTTGTATTGCTTCGCACACATTTGAAAGGAAGTCAAAGGGTAGTCGCGCATGGCATGGCTTTACAGAAAACCGTAAGGAATTTTAGTGAGTTCATGGAGCTCTACAACCCGACCCGAAATTCGGAGAGTCAAAAGAGTGACGCTTCCTCATACACAACATCACTTGTCCCCAAGCATTCCCGGAGTTTAAGACATTATTTACTTCGAAAATTTTAAAAACATTGATGCGTTTGGTCTGCTTGGTTCTGGCATTAACAAAAGTTATACACGAGCATTCTTTGAATTCATCTAAAAAATTACTTCACTTTCACCTTAGTTTGACAACTTTCAAGCTGACACTTGAAGTTTGACTTCTCGCTGTCACCTGTTCAACCAAAATACAATCATTCATTTTACTGAGCTGCCGCAAATTACAATATACTGACTTTCGTGACACAAACTTTATTAACTTGAATAGACTCAGAAATTTTGGCACAGAGTTGACATACCTTTATCTTCAACATCAAAGCTGGCCTGTTGAGACTGTCGGCAACTTCGTCCGGTAAGTAACCCTGCGTATTTTGTATTACAGACCTACTTCAAATATTCTGGTTCAGAGATATCGGTTATACTAAAACACCATGTCTGTCAATGAGAATCTGATCAAGACAGATATTTGGCCGACTAATCTGAAAATGTCGGATCGGAGGAGTCAGATATTCAGCATCCGACTCCGAATCGAACTTATATCCTTATTCTATCCTATATAATAAATTCCCGAGCTATCGGATCCCATACGAATATGGCACCTCCAGGCATTCAGGCCCTAAAATTTTCTAATATGAAAAACCTCAAATTTTTTGGGTACTATAAGATTGTCACTTTTGTGACTTCCAAATTTCTACGTAATGTGACGGGAATGTTATCGACTCCCTTTTTGTAACCATCTTAACTAGTTTATGTGGGCCGCAGCTTTACCAAAAGCTGGACGAATTTGAACTGTGCAACAATACATTAAAGAAAAGCTCGTAAAACAGACAATAGTAACGATTTTTAATTCATTATTGTTGTCAACTAGGTATTGGTTGGTGGAAAGGAATGAAAATTTATATCCACGTCAAACTAAATGAGAAACCGTCAGGGAAGCTTATAGTCTACTTTCCAGTCCTCTTAGCTTAACTTAAGCCTATAATGTCAGAGTTAGAGTCCGCGAGAAGCACGTGTACGTACGCAAAACATAGTAAGCAGCATAAGGTGTAGGTGTCCTATTAATAGCTTCCTGATTTTGAAAGATCTCACATGGTGTTATTTCCGTTCTAATAACGAGAGCCAGTAGTAGCAAGTAATTTCCTCAGTCGTAAGTCGTAACTCGTAAGGTGTTTGGTTCATGAATGACGTGACGGGTTTAGTTGAGTGTAAAAATATGCGAGGGTGGAAGAGTTGAGTTGGAAAAGTCAATTTGAAATTAATGAAGTCATTCATAGCGTTAATACTCCGTGGTAAGCTTTGGCTTATTATTTAGCGGGGTCTCGAACAGTCGCGGTTCTAGAATCAAGAAGCAGACAGACCTATAACCGGATTTATAACTCATTAAAACAGTAAATCGACGCATATCGACCCACCAGGCGGTATTGGTGGTTGCTACGAAGAAGTCTCTTAATAGGATTTTTCCATACAACTAGCAGTGCCTTTATGGAAGACCAACCAATTCTCTACAAAAAAAAATTGAAGTATGCCACGCTATCCACAACTAATCCGAGTTATTCGATTAAACTCCTAAATAATGAAGTTGCATAGAAATGCGACCTGATATTGCATTGGCCAGAGATTTTAATACTTTTCTTCTGTATTTCTTTTTACGTATATACTGACCATCTCCAGGAATTCCAGAGATATCAGTCCTGTACAAATCTAAAAGCATCTCGTTTAATCATGTTTCACTCGTCCCATTTCAACAGACATGTTCTAATGTTAGACTTGCTAGCGGGCCAACATATTTCAGGTGGGGTAAAATGAATTTCGAAATAGTCAATATTGCTAGAGGGTTGGCCTATTCCTGCAACCGCTTCTGGTTAGAAGACCAGATTGTCAGTCCGTCGGACTGACAATGGCATGCCATGGTCGAAGCTATATTTCTATTCTCGACTGACTGGTAAAGAATATATAAAACCAATTTCACGAGTCCATTTTTAATGCATACGGACTCTCGGGCTCGAACACTCAATCCATGTGCTGAAACTATTGACTTGCATAGGAAAAGAAATGGGGCCACAGTTGGGGTCTTCTTATATACAAATAAATATTCAAGTCAAACCTTTGACCAGGTGTCCACCCATGTCTTGAACAATTTGCAATTTACGATATTACAATGATTCAATTTCTTTAAGTCAGATAAACATGCATATTAGTCGTCATTTCAGTTTCAGACGTTAGAATGTTTATGGTGATTCATTACCTTGCGTTCCACTCTGCATTCCTGCGCAGGCTGTTCTAAAGAATTAAATTGTAGACCAGCCATTTAAAGGTTGCCGATGTCAAAACATTAGAGAATTCAGTGACTTGCGATTTAGACGAAAATCGGAATACAGCTATCTTTGACTAATAGTAGTGAAAAATGAACGGGAGTTGGAAACGACAATGTTTGACCAGTAGGGTCAACATTATTGACATTTAGCCCCGGTGTTTCAAATTTGAGGTCTAACGCGCCTATGCACAGGAATCACAGGAATCATGATCGCCCCCGCAGGCCATCTCGCGGAAGTGTAAAGAAAAGCGATACACTGCGTATCGCTTTAGGTGGGGATCTAACGAGTCATTCAGCTTTAATTCGATAGACAATTCGGCACTGACGGACGATTTTAAAAGAACGGGTAGACGACAAAATGCTCAAAACAGAAGTAATGTCGTTTTCGACTAAGGCATGTCGTCGTAGCATGTCCAAACGTAATTATTCAGGTACTACTTTGTTAAGTTTCACGGAAATTTTGATATGGTTTCTGCCGATTTTGCTCTAGTATTCAATCGTTGTCCACTTGTCCGCTAAATTGGAGTGTCGATTTTGGTCTGAACCTCATGTGGGATTTCTTCGTATGACTGTAGAAACCCTTTTGAAAATTGTTTTAAGGGGAGTGTGGGTTTACCGATCTGATGTATTCAGCAGCGCTGTCAATCGCTTTAGTCAATCCTTGAGATGTAAAATGTTGTCAAATTGGAAAATTCCTAGAATTTTCGGGACCATTAGTTTTTTTATTTTTTATCTTTAAGTCTTTCAACTTTTCTCCGAAGAGATTCCTTACGTTGAGACTCTTCCCTGTAGAGACGAGGAACTCTATAGGGGCCACCGCAGTAACTGGGCTCCTCAGCCGTGTAGCTACCTACGAAAGTTGATCAAACACAACTTAACAGTGGACACATACCCGTACTGAAAGAGGAGACAAGAACATTAGTGAGGCATTACGCGTCCAACGATGTCAACTTCCTTGTAAATCTTTGAGGTATCTTTACTGTAATTTTTTATTGTACATATACCGCACTATATCTTCATATTCCCCTGTTGAGGTTGGAGAAGGAACTTTAGGAAGTACATTTACTCTAGTTTAGTTTACCCATTGACATAAACGTATAAATTGACAAATTGGTAATATGAAAATTTCTTCAGAAATACTTCCAGAAGTTATTCCTACTACTAGGAATGGGATTTTGTTCTTAGATAAACGATAAACTATATTAAGAACGATTAACTGAGCTATGGAATTACAAAACAGGTTGTCAAACAGTAACTATAATGTAGGCACAAAACTCTCCGGAAATATTTGAGAGTTCGGAGCACTTAAGAACCGGATGATGATGGATTGCATGCCAAACTGTCATCGTCCTCTTCTGTATAATATGTATTACATTGCATTACTTAGAGTCTGCTGAACTGTGTTAAGTATTCAAAAAATTGTATTCAATTTATAGGAGAACGAACTGAACCGTTACAATCACACCAGTTTGTGTTTGAGGAAAAAAGCATGACAATAACCATAATAATTTGTGACAATGGCCCTGTTTCACCAAATGGTAAATATTGGTATCATGATTGCGATTATTACTACCTTCGCTGTCAGAATTCTTTAAAAAATTGCAATAGTTGCACCGTTAGGATACAGCTAGTCATTTCACTTTGACACGGTAAGGGTTCGATTGACACGGTAAGGGTTCGATTCCCAGGACAGATATTATGTTTTTTACGTCAATGAGGTTTCCTTATATCGAAGTTATTCCTAATACATACTATGGCTACCTTACTTAGTCCAAATATAAGGCTAACGCATTCTTTACGAAATTTACCCTACGAATTTGCCAATTCCTTAGGGTGAGTTGTGGTCTTATATTTATATAGCAGACATTTTGTCATTACGGGATAAAAATAAGGTTGTCTTTGTCTAAGCGAATTCCGTCAGCGTCATTTCCTTGCTCGCTTTGAATAGGGATTCAAGGTCTGAAACCCAAAATAGTTTTGAACCCCGAAAGTCCAGACTTTCATTTTGGAATCCAATGCACTGTATCGATTACTTTCGGGCATCCAATTTCTTACTTAAATCCACTCTATTCTCTCTAAACTGGATATTTGGAGGGAATTACCTTCCATTGTGCAATACAATCCAATGCAATAGAATCGGAATGTTTCTGCTCAGTCTATAAACGCCGACCTAGCATATAATTTGCGAGTTCAGTTTCAGTATCACACAGCCTTGGCAATAAATTATATAAAACGGCGACTGATTGGAACAATGATTTGGCGGTACACTATACTTGCCTGCAACTGACTCTTAGGCCTAATGAGATATAAAGTAAGATTAATGAATTCATTCATTTTAAACAACAAAACACACCCGGTTTTCCACTTTGACAAACCATCCATGATCATTTATTTATTTCACATTCACATTGTTAGTTTCCATTCTCCATTGTGTTGCCGGATCCTGCAGAACTCAAATATATTAAGGATTAGAGTCGAGTGGGGACTAAATTCAATAGCTCCATAACAATGACAAAAGGAATGCAACGTTTATTGCAAACATTACAGGCAAGAAACAGCATGGGTAAGGAATGCAGACAAACAATATGTTTAGATGACATGACAGCTATTTCAATGACTACTTGAGGTCACAAAATTGACCAATCGGAGACATGGCCAAGGAATTGGGTTGATCACTTCATGTGTCTTAACGTCTCATTAAAATGTAATGGATAAATTCTTTTCGTTTCGCAATTTATTGGATTGGATTGGATTGGATGTAATTTTATTTAAGTCATCAAAAATCATAGCCCACACAACAAAAACATCAAAGATGAATCATGAATTTATTAATTTTCTCATTTGGGCTTAATTGAAATGATTGTGGTCTATTAGTCATAGTTTACGAGTTTAATTAGCGAAACTCCACCTTCGCTAGGCAGCGCAGAAACTGTGTGTAAATTAATTTAAATTCAAAAGCGAACGAGTTAACTTCCTTGTCCTCCCGCAAATGCTTAATGTAAGTTGCCCTGGGATGAGTTAATAATTTTTAATCAGTAAGTAGTGAGATAATGAGGGCTCAATGGTCTCTCAACCGATCATGTCACGTCTCTTCATTAAGAATCATCTTTAACTTTCTCCCCCTCCTAGGTTGAACTGTAATATCTTAAACATGAATTTACTTCACCTGACTCGTAATCGTTTTATTATTTAAATGAAGGCCGGGGAAGTTTGAGGAGGACAAAATTATATTAGTATTCTACAAATATGTTGCGGAGTACAATTGCAATTAGCTGACAAAGAAAATCAGCAAATAAGTTCTGGGGTGCACTTCTGATTAGAGGACAAAAATTAATTTATCACAATCCAAGTTGACGTGCAATAATGTTACAAGTATTTCTTGAGGATAGGCGAGAACATGCAGAAAATCTGTCCTGGAATTCTCTTATTGTGAATCGAATTTAATAATGTGAAAGCTTGTATGGTTCTTTTAGGACCTCCAGAGTCTTTCATCTTGGCAATGCTTTTGGCTTTACGTGATGAAAACTTTACTGTTAAAACTGGACTTTGCATGTATTCTATGAACACGGGTTGTCAGAAGTAATTAACTGGACATCACCAGCCACCAAAGGCTGCATAGAATAATAGATAAGATCCTGACGACTTGATTAGTTTAAAATACTAGGCTAGACAAACATGGAACAGCGCCAAAAATTCGACATGCGTGAGAAAAATACAATATTGAACATGACATGTCATCGAATTAGACCTCCCATTTGTCCGTTGGACTCAGACTATACTGTAACTCAACATCGAAAATGTTGATGTTGTACTATACTATATCGCATTTGACTGCCTGAATGTACAGATTCTAAGTTAAACTCGGTACAAAAAGTATATCTTAGATTTTCCTGTAGTCGCCAGGCTCTACACTAGTAGGGAAGTTGTGGTTATGAACCACCCTCCACAGTACATGAAACCTGACCTGACCAAGTTAGACCATATTAACACCTAATAAATTTTAGTTAGTCTCAAGTCTCATGCACGTATAAACAAATTATTATTCAGGATCATAAATCTAAGTCAATAGAAATGAAGACATGCGGGGTAGGAAGCCATCCATGTACATATAAAAGTATATAATCCAGTCTCGGAATGCACCGGAATGAAAATAGAAGCCTAGATTTTGCAAGACACCGCACCCGTATGTGTATAAGAAGCTCAGCGCTAATCTAATAAAACTCTACCACCCACCACCTTATCCTCCAGCACCAGTTAATAAATGAGATCCTGTCGACTCCTGTGGAAAGCTTCTTTCTCAACACCTTCCATTCCCAAGATTTGAAAAATAACAAACATTTGCCTCGAGTAATGAAACCCTCCTGGAGTCTATTAAATTTTCTTGTTTTGTAACATTTCATATTTTCTAATGGATTCTGATTCTACAGCATACTGTTGTGATAAACACAAACTGTCATATGTTACTGGGCTCGCCCACGAAATACACATTAAATTTGCTCAATTGAAATTAAATTGCTCTCAGATGCTCAACTGTCTCCGTCTCCGTGAATTCGAGCAAAACAAAATAAAATGGGCGAAACTGTGGTTTTTAAATAAAAATCTTTACTCCGTGAAATGAAAAGAAAAAAGATTTGTCGTGACATGTCAAAAATTAAATTTTGAAGATTACTAATAGGGCGTAATATTTCAATAAATCTTACACATTCAACAAATTTATTGCGTAGACTGTTTATGCTTTCGAGCCAAACGATTTTTTTTAGCGATAACTGGGGAAGTCTGTCTGTGAAGACTATAAAGTCAACCATTTCAGCCTCGCCACTCGTGCAATGCACTTCTTGCTTTCACTTTAACAAATACTGGCACGTACTAGATGTATACCGTAACTTAAGTAAGAATGCGTGTAGAGCAATTTGACCGTCTAATAAAAACAGGACACATAAATTTTGTAGCACCCAACAGGAGTAAAGTCGAAAACACAACTTCCGCATTAGCATCAAACTATTTAATCCGTTCCTGTCAATATTTGAAAAAAATGTCAGACGAGTAAATCATTTTGTAATGAGAATTTTATGTTATACAGTTCCACTGTAAGATAAAACATCCTATATATTAGATAATACTGTTTGGTGTGTCACGTTCGATCTGGTCTCCGAAAGAATGCTGAACCGAATGTTTGAGATGACTCCACGTAATACAAAATGACACCTCTGTTTCAACAACTGATTGAATGAAATTTCTAATCTTAATGTGTTTCTTTAACTTTCTCCTGCAGAACATTGGATTCAAATGATTTTACGTTTCAAGAGTTTTCACTGTACGTTAAAACGTTAAAGCATTAACTTCGGGTCACTCATAATATGCAGAGTAGATTATTAATGTCTGAGTTGTTTCTGAGTGAAGGGTGTAACCGATTATAAAAATATCTATTTCTTATCGCAGATTCTATCACATTCTCATGTCATATTTATTTCATGGAAGCTTTACAATTTTACTGCACTTGTACGCACTACTTCTCTACTTTATTATTACGCTACGACTTTACCTCGAGACAAAAGCTTTTGTAATTTTGTTTGAGCTCTTTGAATCCTGTGCGTATTTATGGGATTTATTCCTATTGTTGTGAGGAATGCTATGCTTTTACATGTGAACAAACAAATCTTGAATCTTGAATCTTGAATCTTGCGTTCTGGTTAAACCAAAGAAAATCCAATTCTCGCGATAATGTAAAACCGAAATAGGTAACCAACCGGTCTTGTCAGTACCTGTCAGCAGCAATCTAGAATTTGCTCACAAAGTAAACAAAGACATTAACCTACTCCAAAATTAGCTCATCACCGAATTTGCAGTGTCACACGTAAAAAAAGGAGCGCGGGAAGCAATAACCAAAGAAATGCAGATTTAATTAAACGATGCTGTACAATTTAAAGTGGCCAGGCATAACTGTTGCATACAAGTCAGGTCTCTCTAAAGAACGAACCCACACGTTCTAAAGTTAAAGTCAGAGCCGATTGATATTAAGACACCTTACTGAATTCAAAACCAGCAGAACCCGCGTAGTACGAATAAAAACAGTATCCTGTGACCGTTCATTATGGACAATAACAATGCCTTAGGAAATAAAGGTCATCTGTACCCGGAAGTGGCATCAAAGCCACGAGAACCTTGTGTTGATCTTTAACGAACTTTTGCTTTCCTTGAAATGTTCTACCAACGATAGTTGGAAAGAGAAAGTCCATTCTGTTTTTATGTTGTCTTTGAAATCGGTCTAATGTTTTGCCGCGTCATGAAAGGAAATGACCTACCATAATCCTCCAGCTGATGTGATTCTGTATCCTGTCACCTCCTGCATTGTATTCGAAATCTTACCACACACAAGTTTTACGTAACGTGTGTTTAAGTTTAACATCTTTACCTCAGCTAGCACCCGTTTGTTCCCTTGTTGTGGGCACTCCTACGTATAAATTTCTCCAAGAGATGCAAGATCTTGGCTTAGTTTTACGACCCATAGCTTTGGTTTTGCAAGGTTCTTCCATCCACACATCTTGGTTACGACTAAAGTAATGGAAACCTTGAATAACGATTCTTGAATTTGTCCAGCTATTTACACCAGTCGTTCGTGGCAGTAAGCGAAGGTAAGGAAACCCTGAAATGCGATGAAAAATACCCTTACTCGAAGATTGAGATCGAAAGTGTTTTCTAGAAATTGCAGAAAGTGTAAGAACTGTGAAAAGGAGTCCAAATAGTACTCCCCTTACCTTTCATTTTATGTTATACGCTTTTGGGCTGGAAAATAAGGTCAGTTTTGTTTAATTACTTATTTTGCCATAAAACCTGAATTTCTTAGCATGCGTGTCCAGCTAGGCTTGCTACAGTAATGGGTAGAAGTTGTTAAAATTCAGTTTCAGTTACCGTTTCACGCTTCATTAACGAAATGTACCATCTAATCAAGAACGCATATTTCAAGAGAGAAGCTCTTGCCGGGCCCCGATACTATGTGGTTCATATCGTGTCAACGGACAGTTAAATTTCTATAATCATGATAGCTGAATGTAAATACGTACATCGGCGAAAGCATACCTGGAAGGAACCGTTTATCGCAGTGTGGGCATACTGTATATCCATTATGATTTTAATGGTACATCGTACATGTGTTTAGTGCAGTAGAAAGGGCTGCGGTCGCAAGACTTTCTTTGCAAAATATACATATTAATTACAATTCGCCGGTATGATAGTTTTTACAGAGAATGTATGGGTTGGTTTTTCACTATTTAAACGTAAGAAGTCTCTAAATCTGCAAGGATTGCATCCACGGCCCATGGTCGTAATAGAATATAAATTGTCTTAAGAATAAAGAGACTAGTACATTTACTTATAGAATGAGGGAATGAATCTTATTTTTATGGGATTTAATTCCCCGAGTCACATAGGATCCCTTCCGGTCAGGAAAGACATGAAATCTTAAAGGTGCCATTTGGCTCTTCACTCATTTCTTCTGTCTTTTTCTTCATAAGCGACCTCTTTAATTTATTGGTGTCGGAGACAGCAAGGAGGGCGACGACTTGACAGAATCGCATCGCCACCGTGCTTTCTCTCTTCAATTTTCTTCGCAAGATTTCTCCGTGTATCCCAATGGAGAAAGGAAAAAAACTCAACTCTGCTAAAAAAAAATCCGTAATAAATCGAATAAATCATTTGAAGTGGATTTTTGCAAGCGAGTCGTAGTATTCATGGTCCTAGTCCCGGACCTGATGAAACCTTATTCGTTTTACGAGGGTCAACGTTCTTGTTCGCTGGAGGCTAGCACTTTCGGTTTGCAAAAAATAGATATATACGTAGATGTGACCCACATCGACCAACTGCGCTAATGAAATGATTGAATTTAAAATCGTTTTGAGTTGTCGGGCGTTAAAACTCATATCCGGCGTCATCATTTTCTAGAACGTACTAAGATGATAATAAAATTTCTGCTGCCGGCTCTCAAAGTTGAACGTACCAAAACGGAGTAGTTTTTGTGCAAAATTACACAATGCATTAGAACTTTCTATGCAAAGTAGGATCCAAATATATTCTCAAACTACTGGAACTATCAAGTTTTTACAACTGTGCACTCAAGTAATAAAATCAAGAGACACTGTAGAAAATAGTATCACTGAAATGATTGATTTAAAGCGTCTAGACAGGAAATCTTTGGATTACCCTACTGCAGCGGAGTTGTCCTCATAATGCGACATCCCTCAGTGACTTTCGTTTAGATAGACGTTTGACTATTGTATCTGGATTAACAGTATATGCATGTCTGATGCGGATTAAACAGTTAAATTACGGCATGACTGTTCTTATAACCACATCAGAAGTCGTCAATTCTCATGACGAAGAACATTTGAGCTAAACTTCGACATTTCTTGATCCGATGTTAATTTCTAATACTAAACTACTACAAGTTGGATGGCAAAATCAGGATTCATAAACTGACAAGTAAACCTTTTCCGATGATAAAAACCAATCGATCGAAAAACCATTCAGAAAGGTCAAACCAGAATAAAGGATTTGTCGGCAGATAAATTTTTTGAATTTTTCAAATTTTTTCGAAAAAAATACCAATTTTGGCATGGGGCATAACATGTAAATTTTTGATGAAG
>JAQFYE010002293.1:0-18611 GCA_034694305.1 Protaphorura glebata | reverse complement strand
CTAAACAAAATAACGTAATTGAAGGTATATCATTGATGAAAATTGAGAACAATAGGGCAGATAGTACCCCACCTTGCCATATGAATATTTCTTGGAAAGGTCATGAACACGAACCAGGACTAAGGCCAGTAATTGATAGCCAGGGTCAAGGTTAGGTCAAATATGCATGGAGTAAATCTTTGATATTCTGTAGATGTGAACGAGTGTCTGCAGAAAGACTCTTGCGGGGCGGGTGCCGTTTGCGAGAATCAAGTCGGAAACTACACTTGTACTTGTCCACCTGGTTTCGTTGGAAATCCTTATCAACAGGTACACATCTCCTCACATTTTACTTTTTCCACCATTTGAACTAATCTCCTAATCAATTCAATTACGCCATCTGACGGACACGTGGTATATTGGATTTGATATTTGTAGTGCATTGACCGGAACGAGTGTGAAGACCCAAAGGCATGCGGCGTCGGTGCGAACTGTGAGAACTTGAGTGGTTCACACAAGTGTTCATGTCCAGCTGGGTTCACAGGTGACCCGACAGCTGGCGGTGAATGCCGTGACATTGACGAGTGCACGACCAACAACCATAATTGTGGACTCAATGCAGTCTGTCGAAATATCCCCGGGAGTTTCTCTTGTGTTTGTGCAGAAGGATTTGCTGGTGACCCGTACAAGGAGTGCACGGGTCAGTGACTCACTCTAATTATGGGTGTTGACATATGTGGTAGTGGTTGTAATTGTGATTGTGATTGTAATTGATGTGTAGATGTGGATGAGTGCATAGAACGTCCTTGTGGAACCCACGCTGTGTGTGCCAACACCTCCCCTGGATTCAAATGTTCTTGTCCTCAAGGATTCACTCCAAAACCAGATGCTAAAGTCGCTTGTGAACAGGTACATGATTAACATCATTAGCTATTGGGACCAAATATGTCCACACATCTTACCCTTTCTCAAATTTCTAAACGATAGAATGACGTTCGAGTTCATTGCATTACAAATTTTGATTGTGTCAACAACGCCCTCTGTGAGTCTGGTGGTTGTGTCTGTAATCCTGGGTTTGTACCGAACGGAGCTCAGTGTCAAGATGTGGATGAGTGCAAGGACAACCCTTGTGGACCTAATGCGGATTGTTTCAATGAACCAGGGACGTTCAGGTGTGAGTGTGACATCGGTTTCATTGGAACTCCCCCGTCCAAGCAGTGCAAGGGTAAGGCAAAGCGTAAACGTCATGGGTCAATACTGACTGACCGGATCACCAATATGTATGACTGATTTGTTTAGCTCCATGTGAGGACCTCCAGTGTGGACCCCATGCATTCTGTAAGGCGGAAGGAAATGAAATCTATTGTATTTGTAATGACGGATGGTCTTATCTCCCAAACAATGTCTCGGCTGGATGTGTCGGTATGACTCGACAGAATTATTTGTAATCCAATTAAATGGACTAATTGAGGGAGTGAATGATTTTCAGATATCAACGAGTGTGATAAGTCCGTTGGACCTTACGGCCTTTGTGGAGATCATGCCATATGTACAAACAATGAAGGAAGCTATACATGTACCTGTGCTCCTGGTTATTCTGGGAATCCAAAGAAATCCTGTCTAGGTAACTGACCACTAATCATATTCTTATAACTAAAACTAGCTAAGGATTTCAACCGTTTACCACCAACATCCGTTTTGCAGATGTTGATGAGTGCTCCAAGCTTAGTACTTGTGGAGTCGGCGCAGAATGTATTAATTTGGCTGGTGGGTTTCAATGTTCATGCCCGGAGGGCAGCGTCCCAGACCCAGACCCGAAGACTCGCTGTGTCAAACTCATGAATTGTGGATCTGACAATGATTGTCCCGGCAATGCATTCTGTGACTCACGGCATTGCCTTTGTCCAGAACCAAATGTCGGCCCAGACTGCAGACGTAAGAATTAGCTTATGAGAGTGACAACCTAATGCCTATGAACCAATGCTGATTTATTTAATACTTTTGAGAGTGATAACGTAACACCTACGAACAAATGCTGATTTATTGCAGATCCTTGTGATGAAATCAAATGTGGACTCAATTCCAACTGTATGTTGATAAACGGAAAGGCGTCTTGTTTGTGTCGCTCCGGTTTCACGGGAGGTGGCGGTCAAGGATGTATTGACATCGATGAGTGTTTGACTGGACCATGTGCAGAGGGAGCTCAATGTTTGAACCGCCCTGGATCCTTCACTTGCGAATGCCCTGGTGGCGCAGAGACCAACTCAACTACGGCTGCGTACAAGGATGGATGTAAAGGGACTCGACGAACTGACTGTGGACCCAACAAACCTTGTCCTGGAGGAGAACAATGTGTGGGGGAAGAGGGTGGCAGACAGATCTGTGTGTGTCCCGCCGGGTTCATCCGAGACTCAGACACGAGGAGATGTCGAGATGTGAATGAGTGTTTTGAGAAGGAACAACCGTGCGGATTTAATGCTGTCTGTAAAAATCTCCCCGGGAGTTATCAATGTCATTGTCCAAATGGATACAGTGGAAACCCATTCTCTGTCTGTGAACGTGAGTCCATACCCACACCATCTCCCGAATCATTTTATCAATTCTTATTTAATATTTACAGAATGTAGCGGAGGAGGTTGCAAATGTGTGAGTCCTCAGAGACTCGTTAATGGAACGTGTAGTCTTGGGAATTGTTCTCCATCTCTTCCGTGCCCGCGAGGTGCAGAGTGTGTGGCTGTGACTGGCGGACTGAGCTACTGTGTCTGTCCCACCGGTTACACCCCTGGCCCTGACGGTTCCTGTCAAGATGTGAATGAGTGTTCGCCAGGCACAAAGTACTGTGCCCATGGAGCTCATTGTGTGAATGAAGTAGGGTCCTTCAAATGCCTGTGTCCAGGAGGGACTCAGGGTGACCCTTACAAAGGCTCATGTACGCCCTCTGTCGTCCGGTGCGCTGCAGACTCAGAGTGTGGACCGAATGAGAAATGTGTTCAACCCGGGGAGTGTGTGTGTCCACCCCCGTACTTCACAGACACGGAAGATGGCGGGAAATGCAAGAGTCCTTGCGAGAAATTCCCTTGTGGTCCAAATGCTCAATGTACCCCTTCCGACCCACCCAGATGTGTTTGTGAGACTGGGTTTGAAGGGAACCCACTCAGAGCTTGTGCGGATGTGGACGAGTGCAAGGGAAACCCATGCGGGGTTGGAGCCATGTGTTTGAACACCAAAGGGGGTTTCAAGTGCATGTGTCCGAGAGGACTCAAGGGAGATCCGTATCTAGCTGGATGTAAGTACATCACACCACTAGAATGTATATCTGTATATAAAAAAATCTAATAAAAAATTTAAAAAAAAATTTAAAAAGAAAATTTAAAAAAATTTAAATTTAAAAAAAAGAAGTAAATCTTCACATTTCTAATGTTCTGACTGTCCTAGGCAAAGGAACGTCTGAGGAATGCCATGGGAATACTGACTGCCCAGGTCCATTGGTGTGCGAAAGAGGGCGTTGCAAAAATCCTTGTGACTCCTTGCCATGTGGACCGAATGCAATTTGTGAGCCAGAAGATCATGCCGCCTGGTGTCGCTGCTTGCCCGGATTCATAAAATCCCCATCTGATAAATGTGTGTCACTGTGTGAGGGGATTCAATGTGCTGAGCACGCAGAGTGTTCTTCGTCCCCACAAGGTCCTGTCTGTAAATGTGCCGAAGGGTTTTCTGGGAATCCATTCCAAGGAGGGAAGTGTGTGCCAGATGTGTGCAATGCCCTTAATCCTTGCGCGCAACCCCAACTGTGCATTGGAGGGAGGTGCAAGGAGAGATGTGGAGAGGGCGCTTGCGGGATCGGGGCAACCTGTGACCTCGACACCAATAAATGTCTCTGCCTTCCATTCCACACTGGAAACCCAAACTTCAAATGTGTTCCACGTAAGTCATTTTCTGTATGTTATCATAGGGTCTTTAGCTCCTACGGACATTGTCCATAACTAACATTTGACATCCGGTTCTCCAGGGAGCAAGAGTTGAATATCAAACGTTTTGTTCAATTACGCTTCCTATTGTCCTCGTTTCGTTAGTTGACGGATTGTCTTACATTTTGACATATGTCATCATGGGGTCTTTGGCTCCTCTGGACATTGTCGATAACTAACCTTTGACATCCGGTTCTCCAGGGAGCAAGAGTTGAATATCAAACGTGTTGTTCAATCACGCTTCCCGCTGTCCTCGTTTCGTTACTTGACGGGTCGGTTTCTCCTACCAGTACTGGACGACTTTCTTTTAGTTCTCAACTATTTTATTTTTGTTAATTTTTGTCTTGTTTGAATGACAGCTTCTGAGATGCCATCCTGTAAGCCATCTTGCGGACTCAACGCTCACTGCGAGTACGGCCAAGACGGAAACACATGTGTTTGTAACAGTGGGTCGAGTGGGAACCCATACGAGCAATGTGGTCCCCAAGACCGGACATGTTCCTCCACCCAATGTGGTCCCCACGCCGAGTGCAGAGAAGGGGGTGGAAAAGTGGAGTGTCTTTGTGAGAGTGGGTTTGAAGGGAACCCATACGTGGGTTGTGTGGACATCAACGAGTGTCTCGGAGAGGCCTGTGGTGCAGAAAGTGTGTGCGTCAACCAACCAGGGTCATTCGACTGTCAGTGCATGAGTGGGTTCACAGGGAACCCATTCCAAGGTTGTCACTCCATTCCATCCAATCAGGTGGACTGTGCCAGAACCAAGTGCGCATGCTCTGCTACTCAAGAATGCCCTGCCGGGTATACATGTCGGTCCAAAGTGTGCGTTGATCCGTGTGACACACTCAAGTGTGGACCAAACGCAGTCTGCTCAGAAGGGAAGTGCGAATGTAGTCCTGGGTTCTCAGGTGACCCTAAAACCCAGACAGGGTGTTCCACAAAACAGTGCAAGAATGATTTGGATTGTTCAGGTCAAGAGATTTGTATCACGAATGGAGGAGAAAGGAAATGTGTGGATGGTTGCAGTCGAGCTCAGTGTGGACCGAACGCCATCTGTGCGACGGAGAATCATCGGGCCGCTTGTTTATGTTTGGCAGGGTTCAATGGGAACCCAGCAGATGTGCGTGTCGGATGTCAACCCGGGAGTGGAGTGGCGCATGAGTGTACCTCAAAGACCGAGTGTCCTCAAGGGTTCCCTTGTCAAGAAGATCAGAATGGAGTGCGCAGGTGCGTGGACCCCTGTCTCAGTCTCGTCTGTGGTGGAGCGAACGAAGTGTGTCATCGAGGCTCACCACCCACTTGCAAGTGCGCAGATGGGTTTGTTCGGAATCCACTGAGCACCCTCTGTGAACAACCCTTGTTCCCTGACTGCAGCAAAGACGACCATTGTGCCCCCACCCATGGATGTCGTCCGGATGGACTCGGTGTCCTCCGCTGTACCCCTGTCTGTGGCAATTGCCCCACATGTAATCCACCCTCTTGTGGACCCAATGCAGAGTGTGTGGCTTCGAATCACGTGGCCGCTTGTAAGTGTAGAGCTGGGTTCACAGGGAACCCACTAGAGCGCGTTGGATGTCAACGAGTGGGGAGAGATGAGTGTCAAACTGATAGTCAATGTGATGAGAATGCCAAATGTACAGAGGGAGTGAATGGACGGAAGTGTCAATTAGCATGTGAAGGGGTCAAGTGTGGCCCTGGAGCTCTGTGTGTGTCCAACAATCATGAGGCCAAATGTCAATGTCCAGCTGGGAAGTTCAAAGGTTCTCCAGATGACCTGAGTCAAGGCTGTTCCTCTGTCCCATGTGTCTACAATGAAGACTGTCCTTCGCATCAACTGTGTAATCGTTTGGAGAACAAATGTTATGACGTCTGTGGACCTGACCTCTGTGGAACGAATGCGGTCTGCATTGCAGAGAATCACAAACATCAATGCAAGTGTCCAGCTGGGTCTTCTCCGGACCCACATCCAGATGTCGCATGCACGGCAGCCACCACAACTGGTTGCAAACCAAATTCTTGTCATCCTACTGCCATCTGTGATCCAGTGTCGTTCACATGCAAATGCCCCCCAGGACTCGTCGGCGATGGTCTCACTGGATGCACGTCCACTGCTCATTGCACGTCAGACACTCAATGTGACTCGGACTCCGTTTGTGACAAGGGAACTTGTGTTGGCCTTTGTGTCGGCACCTGTGGAACCAACGCCATCTGTCGAGTCATCAATCGAAAGGCTCAATGTAGTTGTCCCGAGGGATTCGAAGCCGCCGGGACTTATGGTAACTGTGTCCGGACGTCTAACAAGTGCAAGATTGACGCAGACTGTCCTGGAAGTGTTTGTATCGGGGATGAGTGCAAAGTCGTGTGTGGGAGGGAGGAGGACTGTGTGAGTGGGGAAAGGTGCGTCTCATCCATGTGCATGCTCCCTTGTCTCACTCACCCCCAATGTCCAGGGTCTCAAGCATGTGCAGGAGGATTTTGTGTTCGTGGGTGTAGGACGAGTGCCAATTGCTCAGACGATCTCGCTTGTCTCAATCATCAATGTCTTGGTAAGTCAATGGAGATCCGAAAATCCTTCGTGCGATTTGTTTCAAATTTTGCACGGTCAAATAGTTAGACCTATTGAACGAAATGGCTGATAACGATTAGGCTCAAAAAGCAAAGGGTCACCCCAGGGGGCGCCGAAGTTGGGTTTGTCGTTCCCTCTTAACCGCAAAAATGATCCATACAAAAGCTGTTGCACTCGCTGAGTCGAACAATTTCTCCCGCTGGCATTTTTCTCTGTGGACAATGGTGGAGGTCACAGGTCAAGGAGACAATATTTTGAATTGACCTGTGACCTCACCTCTTGACCGCAGAGAATAATGCCAGAGGGAAAAGTTGTTACTCTCAGTGAGTGGAACAACTGCTGTAGGAGTCATTTTTGCGGTTAAGAGGGAACGACACACCCAACTTTGGCGCCCCCTGGAGGTGACCCTGAGTTTTTTGGGTTAAATCGTCTTCAGCCATTTTGTTCAGTAGGTCAAACTATATCACTGTGTAAAATTTGAAAGAAATCGCACGGAGGAGTGTCCGCCGTGATATCTTTTACAAGTTAGCTCCCTTCAGATTCTCCAACTTACCCTTCTGTTATTTTTCAGACCCATGTGAAGCGGAAGGCGTGTGTGGTCCAAACTCTGTGTGTAAGACCGTGGCCCACTCCCCCCGCTGTAGTTGCCCCAAGGGGTTCGAGGGAAATCCAACCCCCGTGGAAGGATGCATTCGACTCCCCTCCCAATGTCAAACAACGAATGACTGCGGAGGAGGGTCTGTGTGTGTCGGAGGTCATTGCACGCCATCTTGTCAGACGAGTGAGAAGTGTGCCCGTGGAGAGCAATGCCAGAACCATCTCTGTGTCAAAGTCTGTTACACAGACTCTAACTGTCAAGGAGGTCAAGTGTGCGTGGAAGGTATCTGTCAGTCTGGATGTCGATCCGACGCTGACTGCAAGGACGCTGAAGTGTGTTTGTCAAACAAATGTCGATGTGGGACTGGATACGTGTCAGATGGCGCCACCCAGACCGGATGTCGTGACTTGAATGAGTGTGAAGAACAATCTGCATGTGCCCCCACCGCCCTCTGTCAAAACACCCCAGGGTCATTCAAATGCACATGCCCTGAAGGACTCTTCGGTGACCCTTACCTGTCTGGTTGTGAGCGACCGAACGACTGTTCCACAAACCGTGACTGCCCACCGAACCTGAGCTGTGCGGCCATGGAGAAGAAAAAGAAATGTGTTGACCTTTGTTCCCGTGTCGAATGTGGACCCAAGGCCACTTGCACAGTCATCGACCATGTCCCTCACTGTGCTTGCCCAAGTGGTCACCTGGGTGACCCTTCGAACAAGGAGATCGGCTGTTACCCTGTCGACTGTCTCACGGATGATGACTGCACTCCAGACAATGCTTGTGACCCGAAGACCAATCGGTGCAAGAATCCATGTGAACAGAGAGACTGTGGGAAAGGGACTTGTCAGGTTAAAGGTCATCAACGGATCTGTTCCTGTCTCAAAGGGTACGAACTTCGAGAAGGTACTTGTGTGGACTCGAATGAGTGCGAGAGAACTCCATGCCATCCAACGGCCGTCTGTCGAAATACTCTTGGAAGTTTCGTCTGTTCTTGTCCTGAGGGGAAAGTGGGCGAAGCCTTGGGAGGGGGGACAGGGTGTCGGAAAGGAGGGGAGTGTGCCACCCATGGGGAGTGCCCCACCTCCGCCCGATGTATCCAAGGGAAATGTAATGAGTCTTGTGAAGGAGAGTGTGGAAAGGGGGCTGAGTGCACGATGTTCTCACATCGTCCCACCTGCATCTGCCCCCCTCAGACAACCGGGGATCCGAAGAAGGAGTGCGTCAGACTGGAGTGTCTGGAGTCCTCGGACTGCCCTCTGGACAAAACCTGTGACAATAATCATAAGTGCATTGACCCTTGCACTCAACACAATGTGTGTGGGAGGAATGCCAAGTGTGAGACCCTGAACCATGAACCCCTGTGTTCTTGCAAGTCGGACCATACAGGTGACCCCTTACTTGGGTGTGTCCCTGTCTTGTACTGTGACCACTCTTCCCTCTGTCCGTCTTCGACGGTCTGTCGGAGTGGAGTGTGCATGCCAACCTGTGCTTTGAACCGAGGGTGTCTCCCTGCTCAATTGTGTCTGGAAGGAGTGTGTCACGCCACCTGTACGTCCACACAAGACTGTCCGTCTAAACAGAGTTGTCAGAATGGATTCTGTGGAGAATTGCCAGGTTGTACGTCAGATGGCGAATGCGGGGAAGATCAAGTCTGTCGAGTGAGTCCGAATAAACGACCCGAGTGTCAACCTGTGTGCAAAGACCCCCTTATTTGTGGAAGGAATGCCAAATGCTCGGCAAGGAATCACCAAGCCCTGTGTCAATGTGAACAAGGGTTCCTTGGGTCACCGACAGAGGGATGCTCACCCATCGAGTGTACGGCTAACAAGGACTGTCCTCCCGACAAACTATGTGTCGGCTCGAAATGTCAATTAGTCTGTCAGTCAACTCTTGTCAAGTGTGGAGTCAACGCCCTCTGTGTGTCCGAAAATCATGAAGCGGCATGTGTCTGTCCACCTGGCTACAGCGGCCAACCGAGCAGTCAATGTCTCCCTGTGGACTTTTGTGCAGGAAAACCTTGTGGTCCTGGAGCAGAGTGTGAGAATACGAGAGGGTCATTCAAATGTTCGTGTCCGAGTGGAAAGATTGGAGATGCTGGAGGTCAAGGGTGTTTCCCAGTCGCTGAGTGCAGGGGGAATGTGGACTGTCCAGAGTCAGCGCTCTGTGATCAAGGGAAGTGTCGCTCTGTGTGTGAAGATGTCGTGTGTGGAGCGAATGCAGAGTGTGCCTATCATGACCACCAGGGGGTGTGTCAATGTAAACCTGGGTTTGATGGGAATGTTGAGAAAGGGTGTGTCCCGAAACCAATCCCATGTACCATCACGTCTCAATGTCCAACTCAGTCTTACTGCAGTGGAGGTCAGTGCAGAGCCATCTGTCAGACTCACAATCAATGTGCTCCGTCAGAGTTTTGTTCCGACCAAGGTCAATGTGTCAATCCTTGTATCTCCAACGTAACGCCATCTTGTGGGGTCAATGCTCTGTGTCAAGTCGTCTCTCGACAACAACATTGCTCATGTCCGTCTGGGTTCACAGGGAATGCCAGTGTCGAGTGTTACCGCGGTAAGTACTTCGATATAGCGCACTTTTTTGATGGTGGGGCGTTATAAGGAGATTTGTGTTGATTTGATTGTAGTTGCTGTTCCTTGTCGGAACCAATTGGACTGTGGCCAAGGAGATTCATGTCAAGAAGGAATCTGCCGCCCTCTATGTCAAACAGACAGTCAATGTGCTGGGAACGAGAGATGTATTGACGGGAAATGTTTCAGTAAGTATTCCATCTCATTCAAATGTTTAACTCATATCGTTAGCTTTCTAAGTCACTTGGTGGGGAGAAAAAAAAGACATCCGGTTCACAATTATATCAATTCTAAAGAAATTGACAACCGGTTCATAATAATATCAATTCTAATGAAATTGACATCCGGTTCATAATAATAATTGACATCCGGTTCATAATATCAATTCTAAATAAATTCTTGATTTGATGTAGTGACGTGTAAAGTGGACCACGACTGTTTCTTAAGTCACATCTGTTTGGGTCACTGCTGTGTCATTGGATGTCGGAGTGTGGATGACTGCAGTGGCGGAGAGTCATGTCTGAACCAGAGATGTCAGAACCCATGTCAGAAAGACACTTGTGGCCCGAACAGTCTCTGTTCCGTCGTCAACCATCAACCCAAATGTTCGTGCCCTCCTACCATGATCCCGAACCCCACCCCCTTGGTGGGTTGTGTCCGTGAACCTCTGAGTTGCAGTCAGAATCGCAACTGTCCCTCTGACGGGTACATCTGTGACAGTGGGTCATGTCGTCAAGTCTGTGGCACCAGTCACACCTGTCTCTCCAATGAGCTTTGTGACGGGGGATTCTGTAAACCCATTTGTCGGAAGGACCTGGATTGTCGAAACGGAGAGATCTGCAATGGGTTAACTTGTACTCTTGGATGTAGAACGGAAGTTGCATGTCTGGACTCTCAGGTCTGTCTGAACGGGAAGTGCGTAGATCCATGTTCCAGTCCTGGTGTCTGTGGGGTCAATGCAGAGTGCACGGTCAAGGGTCATCAACCACTGTGTCGCTGCTTGACTGGATTGGTCGGGGATGCGAGGGTAGGATGCAAATTGCCCCTCCTCCCATGTGATGATAAACAGAAGTGCAGCTCTGGATTCCTTTGTTATGATCAGACCTGTAGGGCAGCCTGCACAAGGTTAAACTACGACCTAAATATTAATAAGTCTATCTAAAAAAACGAAAAAAAAAATTCAAAATTAAAATTTAATTTGTAGTGAGACGAATTGTTTGGCGGATGAGAAATGTATTGGCGGGATATGTAAACCCTTGTGTAATCATGATGACTCCTGTGGAAACGGACAGATCTGCGTGGGAAGAGTCTGTGTGACCGGGTGCCGCAGTGACTCCCACTGTCCACCCCAACTAGCGTGCATGAGTCGAAAATGTCAAGGTAACGTTTCGTCAAAGCTCCTCCCATTTTACGTTACACTTTCTTATTGTTCGTATGTATGTTTGCACAGATGTGTGCCAAGGAGGCGTGGCTTGTGGCTCTTGCGCCACCTGTGAAGTCGTGAATCATTCCGCTCAATGTAGATGTCCTCCTGGTACGTTTGGAAACCCATTGGTGGGTTGCACGAGTTCCTTGCTCAAATGCTCACCTGTCGATAAGAAATGTCCAATTGGGTCCATCTGTCAAGGACTCTACTGTCTCAAGACCTGCAAGGCAGAGAAGGACTGTGGGTGTGGCCAAGGATGTGAGGAAGGACTGTGCCGGAACAAATGTACAGGGAATGACGGATGTCCACAGGTACGACATCTAGTGAGAATTACCACATTCAGGGTGTTTTTCATCTCTTACTAAGACTATTTTGAAATTGGCGGGCCTTAAACTCAATGAAATCTTTGTTAACGTCAGTGCAATTAATTAGTAAAAATTTAGAATCTTTCAAATTCTTTCAAAAATGGTGTGAAGATATTCAAAATATCGGAATTTTCTAAAAACGGCTGGGAAATCAAATTTAAAAAAAAATTAACTTTTTTGAAATTTTAAAATTTAAAAAAAAATCAAAATTTCAAATTCCTTTAGATACATTTAAAATTTCAAAAAAAAATCAAAATTTCAAAAGAATAAATTCAAAATTTCGTTTTTTTTTCAAAAATAAAATTTCAAAAAAATTGATTTTCATGAAATTTTGAATTATATTTTTTAAATTTTTAAATGAATTAAAATACACTGTACTTGAATGAATGGCATGTGTCTAATTCGAATGTGACCTTCTTTGTAAAGGGTCAATTGTGTCAACGTGGAATCTGTGCTGACGGATGTAAAGTGAACGGAGACTGTTCCCCCGAGTCCGCTTGTGTGAAGTCCCTGTGTGTGAACCCGTGTGACCAAGGCTCCTGCGGTCTTCGAGCCAAATGCGTTGTCTCTCAACATCGAGGTTTCTGTCAATGCCCTGACGGATTCCAAGGAGAACCGACGAAGGAATGCCGCCCATTCGCATGTGCCAAGAACCGTGACTGTAGTTCAGAACAACGGTGTTTGAGTGGGAAGTGCGTGAATCCTTGTCTTCAACGCGGAGCTTGTGGAGCAAATGCTCAATGTCGAGTTGTAGGGAGGAAGGCAGAGTGCTCTTGCTCTCCAGGTCATGTCGGAAATCCAATCGTGGAATGCATTCCAGGTACGATGATATCCAGGTCAAGGTCACTGATAAAATCGAAGGATAGAATTTTGACCCCTCCTATTATTATAGAGGAACAACCGTGCCTGATCAACCATTGTGGGAAGAACACAAACTGCATTGACACTCTGGCGGGATTCAAGTGCAGTTGTTTGCCAAATTGTGTGGGTGACCCTCAGAAAGGATGTGACTGTGAAGGGTACGTCAAGGACAAACCGGATGACTGTCGTGTCAGTGGTTGTGGAGTTGGAGCTGCTTGTGAGGAAACAGCGCTCTCTGGTGTCTTTGCTTGTGTTTGTCCAATCGGAACAGTCGGAAATCCTCAATCCTCTTGCGCTCCAAGTAAGATACTCAAAATGGCGGAAATTTAATTTATTTGAATTTTTAACTTATTTTATTTTTTCTATTTTATTAATTTTTTTTGCTTAATCTTTACTTTTTTTCAATTTTTTTTAATTTGTTTTAATTTTTTTTTTAAATTTTTCTTAATTTTTTAAATTTTCTAATATTAATTTTGTGCGTGCAGAGGTCGGTTGTCCGTCAGATGAGGCTTGTGGTCCAAACGAGGCTTGTGTGCGCCACCTATGTGTCAATCCATGCAGTCTGAGAGGTGTTTGTGGAGAAAACGCCGTCTGTCGTGTCATGCTACATAAACCTGTTTGTTCCTGTCCTCAGGTCAGTTCAAAATTATACATTCCCCCTTATTAAATGTGATCTAAAAGCCGAGTCCCAAATTTCGGCGCCAATTTTCGGCCGAAAACTAGTAGAAATTTTAACCGAAATTTTCGGCCAAAATCGACGCCCAAATACAGATTTCGTTATTCGGCCCCTGGCCAAAAGTCGATTTCGGTATTTCACTAATCGAAATATTAATTATGTTCAGTGTTACCTTGGAGAACCACACAGAGGATGTCAACCCGACATAAGATGCTCTAGCGGATCAGATGGGAAACAAATGGTCCCCAGCGGTCACTGTGTTTCAAACCAGGATTGTCCAGGAACGACTGCATGTAATCAGGCTGTGGGGAAATGTGAGAATCCATGTACTTGGGGAATCGGAGACACCGCTCTGGCATTGCGATGTGGATCAAACCAAAGATGTGAGACCAAACTTCACAAAGCCATGTGTGTGTGCAAGTTCGGACTGTTGGTGAATGACCGTGGAGAGTTGATTTGTCCAAATGACGAGATGCTTGGATGCAGAGGAGACTACGACTGCGCAGCCAATCTTGCCTGTCGTGGTGGTCGATGTCAGAACCCATGTGGAGCTCAGAGTTGTCAGCGTGGGAAGACGTGTCAAGTCCTCAACCATCAACCCTACTGTGTGTGTGACAACGAGGAGTGCAGTCCTGTCATCTCCATTTGTCTCAAGAATGAAGGATGTCCGCCCCATCTGGCTTGTGTTGGCTTCAAATGTCAGAATCCTTGTGCCACCGTTCAATGTCCGAATCAAACGCCGTGTGTCGTCGAGAATCACGTGGCTGTTTGTAAATGGTGTCCGGGGGCTTTTGTTCCTGGGAAGTATGGGTGTCAAGGTATGGTATTCAATTAATGGGCACCACCTTGTGACCTGTGGCACAACTATATCTAGAAAATATTTAAATTTCAGCTGGATGTCGAGACAATTCCGAGTGTCACTCCAGTATGGTCTGTTCCAATGGAGTTTGTGTTGACCTTTGTCAGACCAAGAGTCCTTGTCGTGTGGATCAAGTTTGTGAGGTCAAAACTCACACCATGACCTGTCGCGACGGTAAGCCAATAAAAAATCACTAATTATTAGAGTTGATCACCGCTAATTCTTAGAATTCGCCACTAATTCTTAGAATTGAAAGCTTATTCTTAGAATTGACCGTTAATTCTTAGTATTGACCGCTAGTTCTTAGAATGGAATGCTAATTCTCGGAATTAACTGCTAATTCTTAGAATTGACCGCCGATTCTTAGAACTGGCAACTAATTCTTAGAATTTCCACCCAATTCCCAGAATTCACCACTAATTCTCAGAAGTGACAGCTTGTAATTAAAATTGACCGCTAATTCTTAGAACTGACCGTAGAATTAACCGCTAGTTCTTAGAATTGACACCTAATTCTTAGAATAGACACCTAATTCTTAGAATATACAGCTAATTCATAGAATTAACCTCCAATTCTTAGAAATGACCACTAATTCTAAGAATTGACCGCTAATTGTTAGAATAGAATATACCGCAAATTCTTAGAATTGACCGCTAATTCATAGAATTGACGGCCAATTCTTAGAATGGACCGCTAATTGTTAGAATTGGCCGCTAATTCTTAAAATCGACCCCTAATTCTTAGCATTGACCCCTAATTCTTAGAATTTACCACTAATTTGCCTCTTTATTTGTGGATCTCTAGTTGCCCCATCCCCACCGCCAGATGACCTATTCTGTGGATATTGTACCAAACCTGGTTACGGATGTATCAATGGGAAATGTGTTCCAATCGTCACACCAGGATGTAGTCGTGACACGGACTGTCCATTCGATGAAGCATGTGCCAAAGGTCGATGCGTCAAACCATGTGCCCTTCGAAATCCTTGTGGGTCAAATGCCATTTGTTACAATCAAGACCATGTCGCTAGATGTCGTTGTCTGGATGGATTCGTGGGAGAACCCACGAGAGGGTGTAGTTACCCACCGAAGAATAACAATCCTTCAGGGTGCACTCAGAACAGTGACTGTTCACCGACTCTGTTCTGTGATCGATTGAACGGAGTCTGCAAGTCACCTTGTATGTCAGAGACATGCGCACAGAATGCAGAGTGCTACGTAAAAAACCATGACGCATTTTGTAAATGTTTCCCAGACTACGTCGGCAATCCTTACACAGGGTGTATCAGACGTAAGTCAACTATTTCTGTTTTGTGACATCCGGTTCAGCTTATGGTATAATTCACATTTCTGATTTTCAGAGCCATCTGGTTGTTCGAGTGACAAAGAATGTCCGTCACACTTGGCCTGTATTCAAAGAAAGTGTGGGAATCCATGTCGGTGTGGAGTTGGAGCTATTTGCGAGGTTTCCGATCACTCTGCTGTGTGCAGGTGCCCGGAGAGATATGGTGGTGACCCCTTGCGTGAATGCTCAGGTAAGGTCAATTGATTAGGTTATATCCATAATTTATTACAGTTAATCCTTAGAATTGACCGCTAATTCTTAAAATTGACCGCTAAATTCATAGAGTTGTCTGCTAATTCGTAGAATTGACAGCTAATTCTTAGAATTTACCCCTTATTCTTAGAATTGACAGCTAATTCTTAAAACGGACTGCTAAATTCCTAAAATTAACAGCCAAATTCTTAGAATTGACCGCTACTTCATAGAATTGACCATTAATTATTAGAATTGACAGCTTATTATTAGAATTGACCGATAATTCATAAAATTGACTGCTAATTCTTAGAATTGACCTCATCTGACCTTTGATATAATTTACAGCTCCTCGAAACCTTTGCGAGAATGCTTGCGGGATTGGTGCCCTCTGTGAACTGACTGATCGAGGCCCGATTTGTTCTTGCCCGAAGAAAATGACCGGAAATCCTTTCGTTAAATGTGGTACGTACAATGATCATAGAAAATTCTTCACTCTGTGGCACACAATTAATGACCGTACCGATTACTTTGTCTCTAGTTCCTGAAGGTCCAAAATGTACACGCGACACGTGTGGCCCGAATGCTGACTGTCGATTGATCGGAGGAAATCCAGTTTGTTTCTGTTTGCCGTCTTATACGGGTGACCCACCCAGGACCCCTTGTTCCCTTCCGAAACAGTCTTGCAATCCATCCGCCTGTGGTCCCAACACTCTGTGTCGGGTCATGCAGAGTGGAGTCGTGCGTTGCACTTGTATGGAAGGATTCACAGAGAGTCCGAACACAATCCTGGGTTGCATCAGAATTCAGAACCCCTGTGACCCCAATCCTTGTGGGAAGAGTGCCGTTTGTGACATTTCCAGGAATCCACCGTGTTACTGCCCAACTGGGACATTGGGGAATCCCTTTGTTCGCTGTGGTCCTCCAGAGTTTTGTCGACCTGGTCCTTGTGGTCCGAATGCAGACTGCTTCGTCGTCAACAACCGGGAAGAGTGTCGATGCAAGAATAATTTCCAAGGGAATGCTTACGAAGGGTGCATGGTTCGAGTCTCTGACCCTTGTTCTCCCAGTCCATGTGCTGCCAATGCTGGGTGTAGGGTTCAGAATGGTCAAGCTGTTTGTGGTTGTCTACCAGGTATGCAAACATTTAGTCTCTCCAGAGGTCAAAGGTCATTGTTACCAATCTGTATATAAATACATAGGTTACAAGGGATACCCCGTGAGTTCAAGGGGATGTGAGCCCGAGTGTACTGTACCCAAGGACTGTCCGTCCACGAAGACTTGTCTCCGTCACTCCTGCGTTGACCCTTGTCCAGGAGCATGTGGTATCAATGCCGAGTGTCGCCCTCTGTACAACAGACCAGTCTGCACTTGTTTCCCGGGAATGGAAGGAGATCCTTACACCAGATGCTCTCCCAGGCAACCTCCACCAAGTAATTCATACTTCGCACTTTTTATAAGCTTTTTTTTTAAATTTTTAACTTTTTTTTTTAAACTTTATTTTTTTCAAAATCGGATTTAATTATCTTGTCTTATGACATAACAGCATCGCCACCTCGGACGAAAGAACCGTGTGATCCAAGTCCATGTGGAGTGAACGCCGTCTGTCGCGTGGCTGGGAACTCTGCTGTCTGTTCATGTGTTCCGGACTACTCGGGTGACCCAATTCTTGGATGTCGACCTGAATGTCTTACCAATTCTGACTGCGCTTCGAACCGTGTTTGCATTGGGATGAAGTGCGCGGACCCTTGTCAAGGTTTCTGTGGTGCGAACGCCCGATGCACTGTTACCTACCATCAACCTCAATGTACTTGTGAGACTGGCTATGACGGGAATCCATTCCAAGGATGCTTCAAAAGAGGTAACATTTAAAAACAAATTATAATTTTTTTTTTGAAATTTTTTTTGAAATTTTTTTTGAATTTTTTTTTAAATGTTTTTTAACGACTGATTTTACTTGATTCCTTCAGTTCTCCCACAGCCATCGTCTGACCCTTGCAAGCCGAACCCATGTCCAGACTCTTCTCAATGTCGAAGTGAAGGCGGAATTGCGTCTTGTTACTGCACCCCCGGCTACTTGTCCGCATGTGGGTGTGAACGAGACTCGGACTGTCCCTTGAGTCAAGCTTGCATGGCGAGAAGGTGTTCTGACCCATGTCAAGGGATGTGTGGAGTCAATGCCGAGTGTCGTGTCCAACAACATCGTCCTGTCTGCACTTGCCTCCCATCTTACGGCGGAAATCCATTCATCCAATGCACTCCCCTGAAAGCCATCACCCCCACTCCACCCCCAAGACCATGTTCCCCCTCACCCTGTGGAGACAACAGCATTTGTGAGGAAAGGAACGGTGGAGCCATCTGTCGATGTCAGGCTGGGTTCTTTGGGAATCCATCTTTGGGTTGTCGTCCGGAGTGCGTCCAGAATTCGGACTGTCAATACAACCAAGCTTGCGTGGACTATAAATGTAGAGACCCTTGTGCAGGGCTATGTGGTTCAGGGGCAGAGTGTCGGACCCATTACCATGTACCCACCTGTGTATGTCCTCAAGGTCATCGAGGTGACCCCTCTGTTCAGTGCACTAGAATCCCAAGTCCTCCACAACCATCCCCTGACCCCTGTTTCCCAAGTCCTTGTGGTCCCTTCAGTGAGTGTCGGAAATTGAATTCCCTGGCTGTGTGTTCTTGTCAGACGGGGTATGTGGGGTCACCGCCATCTTGCAGACCTGAGTGTCTCATTGACTCTGACTGTTCATTCAATCAAGCCTGTATTCAGTCCAAATGCGTGGATCCTTGTGTCGGGAAGTGTGCGCCATCTGCCATCTGTAAGGTTCATTACCATAGAGCTGTTTGTTCATGCCCGCCCGGTCATGTTGGTGACCCTCTCGTCTTTTGTCAAGTGGAGGAACGCAGTAAGTCATCAAATACAATATCCTAAATTAACGCACATGGTGACCTCTGACCTTGATTTCAGAACCAATTGTAACTCCGGCGCCATTCGTTGACCCATGTCGAGGTGACCCTTGTGGACCTAACTCTGTGTGTCAGAATGTAGGTGGTCGGGCCACATGTTCTTGTCAAGTCAATTTCTTTGGGAATCCACCGAATTGTCGCCGAGAGTGCAGTTTAAGTTCCGAATGTCCTTTGGACAGAACTTGCTCCAATTTTAAATGCGTGAACCCGTGTCCTGATGTCTGTGGACTC
>JAQFYE010002292.1:0-18617 GCA_034694305.1 Protaphorura glebata | reverse complement strand
CAGAACATTTTGACATTTTTCATGCTTTGCACTTATTTTCTACTGGAACTTACTCAAAAATACACTCTGGACTAATGAGTGTTGACAGAATTAAGACATCACATATTCTTAGGCAAATGATGGCTTATCGTCTATTTCTACGAGTGAGGAAGGCCCCAACCCTGCTAGGCAGGTTTAGAAAAAAATTGTCACCAAGACACTTAAGATAACTAATCTGGTCTGATCTGAATTTTTGCAAGAGAAGTGGTTTCCTCGTAACCTCTGTTCCTTCTTCGTTTTTTTTCTGGGTAGACCGAAGTAGTACTATAGTCAAGTCAAATGGAATAGGAATCGTTCATTTCTTCGTACTCGCATTGCTTTCCCTCTTTTTAGAAAAAGAGACCGAACAAGAAAAGAAAATCTAGGAAGGAAGCCAGCCAATTCGGTCGGTCCGTCGGTGATTCGAGCGAAGCGAACCACACTGTGAATGTGAATTCTGTGATTGTTACGACCGACTGGGATGGGACTGGTTTCGTTGACATTTCTCCTTTTTTACTACAAGAAACAGAACAGAAACAGACAAGAAATGGCGGGTGTGTGTTGTAGATCTATGTATAGTTGGGTGAATATTGGGATGGAAATGGAATGGAATGGAACGTCTGGTCGTGGTCGTAACAAAACCTAAAGAAAGATACTGAATGTCTATGAAAGGAAGTAAAGTAGACGAAAAAGTTGCATAAAACTTGGATTTGTTAGAAGATACAAATACAGGGATGGATTAGAAACAGTTTTTTGAGAGGTTTCTAAGTCTTTTTGGAAGTTAGCCCGGCCTGGCTTGGCCTGCTTTGGTTCACTGGTTGGCAAAATGGAGGTAAAACTTTCGTGAAAAGGCCAGGAAGCCCTGAAACAGCTCAACATATTTTTGGTCCACCAACTTGTGGGGACGCTTACGCCTGAACGCTGAATTTTGTGTCGAATTTAGTTTTTATTACGGATTTGATTTAGTTTTGAACTTTATAGGTCATGTCTTTGCAGTTTGACTTCTAGAGAACAGGATATTGCATTTTTATGGAATATGAATATGTATATAATATACGATTATTTAGGAAAATACATAAAATGTGAGATACAAATTTTATTTAGGATGAGAAACACATTTCTTTACTTTCATTCGGAAAATAGCAGCCTTATTTTCGATTTTCGAGGGGAAGTTGAGGTTCCGGGGGCGTTCGGGCGTTTAGACTTGAACGGTTGTGCGAAATCTTAGTTATAAAACCAAGGCTGCTGCCAATCTGAATCAGGATTAGGATACTGTGAAAGTTTGAAATGGTAAACTGCCAAAAGTCATATGACTTTTTTGCTACCGGTTGACACTGCTGCCTCGCAATGTTGGGGCGTTGATTCCTCTTACATAATTGATCAGTGTCCAAAAAAAGTTTATTTTTTAAAATTTTCCCCTTACGTGTGACCTCGATAGAGGGCGTTACCATTTTTTAATAAATTATAAAACAAAAATATGAAAAATATCAGGATATTTCGTTCTTTCATGAGGCATGATAATTAATGAGAAAATATTATTTAAAATTACATAAGTTGAGCCGACACCAGGTGAACTTCTGTTCTGACTGAGACTTTTCTCATTTTGGCCGTACATTAACCTAAGTCACTTTCAGTTGTAATTTGTCACTGAATTCTTAGATTAATAACTTTATTCTTGTCCGATCTCTTCTGGTTTGACGGCATACTACATTTCATACCTGAACCCTGGACCCCAGACTTCAAAACCTTAGACAAGCTCTAATTGTGGCTGTCAAATTTTCATCCCTGCTAAGGACAGGTCGGGGTTAGACACGGACATACCTAATATTAATGGACCAGTCGAGTCATTTTGTTACTTATGTTAGTTTTCTGGTAATGGTGATGGCGGTGACTGTGACTGCGACTCTGGTTGTGGCACAGCACAAAAAATCCTCTAACCCGCCGTCCGTCCATCATAATCATTTACAACATTATTACCTATGTTCTGTCCTTGTCAGTGTCACTTGGAGTTGACAACTTTTTCCTTTCAAGATTTTTCCCCGCGCCGAAAGGAAGGCTATGTGGTAGTAGAGTGTGGAAGCATTAGAGACAAACTAAAATCTAGAGTTCTAGTCCTCCTTGGAATGTGTGTTAGGAGTTGAAGTTAGCATCGGTACTTATATCTTTCTTTGGGTGTTGTAGAATGGGGCAATCTCATTTCTATGAAATTGCAGTCAAGGAAATGCTTGGATGCGAATGCTAGGCTACTAGGAGTAATGCGTCTACGATAGAGTGATCCGATTAGAAGAAAAGAGACTTTCAACTATAACAAGGGACAACATTTGGATGTCAAGACTAGAGTGCTTGGGTCAAAACCTTAACGATACATCATTTTAAGTGTCGGAATTTTATTATGCTTCACTGATATATAAAAACTTTCCTAGAATTAGAAGTCTAATGTGGTACAAGTTATCCCAGTTCCTCACTCTCAACCCAATGTGCGTTAAAATATTTTTCGACCACAGAGTTATATCTTCTGATTTTAAAATGCAGTTTGGGATCAATGAGCGTTAAATTTGAGTTTAAATTGCAATCTTCTTTACAAATTAGATGACAATTTTTATGGGATATCGGATTTCAAGGTGGTATTTGAAAATTTCGATCAAACAAGCTACTTTCGACCTCGAATTTTACAATGGACAACCCTTCCTTGTAAGATTAGGGAGAAAGCCCGCATCCCATCCCATGCCCAAGAGGAACGGCTGAAACCCGTGAAGATGTTATTTCATAACATTTTATTTCATTGGCAATTCGAGTGTCTTGGAGAAAATGGTATTAGGCAAAGGATGGAGGACTGTCGTATCATATTTGCTGTCTTGACATATATGAGTATATGAGTGTGTACTCTCTCTCCCATACCTTGTACTTTGTAGTTGCAGATAATATTGTTCGATAAAAAAGTTTTTATGTGTCCTCTTTTTCTCATCTTGTTTCTTAGTTTGATAGCCACATACAACGACAGTCGACAGTACTTTCCCCAGCCTGGCTTTCCAACCCTGAGCTCTTAAATGTCTTTTAAGTGGGATTTCAGAGAATGACACCGAACGGATGCTTGTTTCCCTTCCTCTGTCGGCCGATTACTCAGCCTTGTAGTATCTTCGTCTGTTCGAACGATTTAACTATCTCTACTCATTTAACTACATACATTTATTTTAGTCCATGCAAATTTTGCAAGAAACTGCCAAAATCTCCTTGTGTGTGGCGCATAGCGGTGAAAACTTTGCTGAAATGCAGTGGGAATATAGCATATTTGAAATACACAGTTGACATTCGAAGTAAAGTCACGGTTAAACTTGTCGTGTATTATTGTACGTAAAGATTGGCTCATTTCGTTTTTGGCGTAGTGTAGGTACCACTAGTATTCGGGGAAACTAGGATGCAAGTATACTAGCTTAAAACATCACTAAATCTGTCTTCTTTAATGCAATTTTAGGTTCATTTGAGCAGTTTGAGCTAGAATTTTGACAAATTCTGGTTTACTATTACTGTCGTCAATTTAGCATATCCAATTTATACTTTTTGCGAAGAAGGGATGCACTTCGATTTACTCACTTATATGTAACAAGAGACTGCATTCAGAAACTAGGGCCTGGCGCCTCAACAAAAGTTTTGAAAAGTGCAACATTTGTTGCACTTTCAACACAAAGGAATTCAACTCCTTTGGAATAACGATTTGCGTTTTTTAAAAACTTCACCGCCAAAAACTTTAAGACTAGTACAGGGAATTTCTTCTGTCCCATTTGTACTTTACCTTGCAAGGATGCAGAAAAAGCACAGGGGAAACTTGTTCGATGGAGTAAAAAAAACTATACTTCGACGCCTCAGCCTAAACCAAGATTGATAGCCAAAAACTAGGCACTAGAGGCGCCGAAAACAGGTCATTGTATAACGTCTGTTCCATGGACCTTCATCACATTGACCTATTGCCATGTTCAAGTCAGATTATTGGTATCTAGACAAATAGACTACAGAATTTCAAAAATTAGAAGTGGGCATCATATGGTTTCCTCCAAAATAATAATCATTTCCATTTCAAAATATAAAATGAACATTAATAACTCGATATACCCCCTGGTGATTATTTGTTGATGTGGAATGGAGTGCCATACACAGAAGGATAGCCCATCAAACCTTTTTAATCTGATCCTTTTGGGTATAGGTACCGATAGGGGAAGAGGAAGGGAAAAGGTAAAATAACTTAGATTTGGCTCGGACATGTTACATGTTCTCGAGAACAAGGATTTTTCATCTGAGAAAAAGAAAAAAAAACTGTTCTTCTGTTCACCTTATTTCCCAGAGTATAGCTCCGTAAAGTGATGAAGAGTAGGAATGGCGATGAGAAATGAGAGCGGTCAAATGAGACCTTCGGGACTCGAGGAACGCGTCCCGGAGTTTTCAAAATGAAATAGAAAACCAGTCCACCCTTCCATTTTCACGACTTGGTTCTCTCAGTTTAACTTGAGGCTAAAATAAACGGTAAAAAAATCCGCTAAAGGGTACCACATAAATATTGCTCCACCTTATCGTCTAACTTTGTAGACCTGCTAGAGGTCTCAAATCATATATTGATTGATTGTTCAAAAATGCAGACTTTGACTAGGTTTTTGATATCACATAAATATCAAAAAGTCAATTGAATTAAAAAACTAATATTATTTTGTTTTATCTTTTTCAGATTTGTAGCCGTTCATGTTCAGCAACTAATTTTCTTCACAGCAGTGCAAAATATTCTTAGGTGCTTTGAACTGCGAGGTAAGAATAAATTTTCTTCGAATTTAATCAACGATTCGGCAACATTTGTCCACGAAAATTAAAATGTAGTGTTGTTAGGATTTTACGCTCAATCATTAGGAATTTGCACATTTCGGTTGTGCTGATAAGAAAAATACGAAGGAAAAGCTTCACCTAGCATTTTTGTCTATCCTGCATTTGCCAGCAACGCTTCACGCATCGGAATTTGTTGCGCGTATCCATTTTAGCTTCAGATACGAATTGTATTTGTTCGTTTGTTTCGCTGTCTTGGAGCCTATCTGTAAAATTCCACCACATATTGATAGCTCTTTCTTTTCGATAATATTTTAGGAACCACCCCGAACGTATTTCAGTTTAGAGTAGACACTTAGCGCACATTCGGATTCGGTGTAGGAGAAAAGGTCGCGGTTCACTTTGGTTCAGTTCTCGGACAGATTCTAATTTATTTTTCTTGTCACTTGAAAAAAACCCTAAATACCTGGAGTCGGAGTAGTCGACCCAGTGGGTCTAAAGAAATGACGAGTGTTTACCGCCTACTTGGGTTCTGTAATTACTTCATCGGAACAAAGTAAAAACAAGAGTATCCGTGACTCGGTTTGTTGATCTTCCGCGGGGCTTCTTATTCCACTTATTCCAAGAAAGAAAAATGGGAATTCGGTGCTTCATAATTGGATAACCTGTTTACATTTTGTTTCTTTTCTTAGTTTTTACTTTGTAATGTATCTTTTCGGCGAAACCACATGCTTGTTTCTTCGGAGCCACAATGTCCATACATCATTATGAGCGGTGAAAGTTACACAACGGAAGTTCGGATCCTGTTATATTAGGAGGTCATTTTGCTCAGAGACGCTTTATTTTCCTTTCACACCGCCTAAATGCCGCCATCACGTGAAAATATTTAATAGGTCGTGCAGTATGAGGAACATCTCTTGACCTCAACTGAGAAATATTTAAAAATTTCAACTGCATGCACGGACTTCGCCGTCAGGAACTGTTCAAAAGTTCCTCATCTCAATCACCCACGCACTTTGACCAAACGTGAATTACTCAGGTGTGGCACATAATGAGAAAAATATATATTTTGATCTGCCGACATAGCTTTCATATTCGTGACCTGGCTGGACACTAGGATTGAGTAATTTTGGAGATGATTTGACTTTTACATGCGATTCAATGGTAGTGTTCATTGTTAATCGAGTTTTTCAACAATGTGATTGGGTAGAATTATTTATCTGTATAATATTTGTGGCTTCATCTTTTATTTTTTACATCTCTTCGGTCATTCTACCTGAAACATTTTTGGAGAGGAATAAAATCCATCAAGTCGTGACTTAGGTTAGTTCTTTATATTCTTGACAGCTTGGGTTTTTAAGGAATGTACACGGTGGTCCGCAAGGAAACTAAATTAATCATGGAAGGATGGGGAAAAATTTGAATTGTTACATTTTAGAATTACGTCCAATATTTTATTGACGGCGCGGTTTGCTGAATAGATTCTAGATCATGTTTTCCGCAAAATGCATGTCTCATTTGTCTATGGAAATCCAGAGATATGAACCACCCTGTATTTGATTTCACAGCTATCCTCTTCACTTTTTATTAATTTTCCACTTCAAATTCCTGAGTCCTCAAAATCCAACCTTATTCTGTTGAAAATTATGCAGGTAGATGAAAGGCTATGTTTACTTGATGTTGAGTAGTCTGTTTGTTCATCACTCTATCTCTACTCCTTTTAGATTCTTGGTTGTTCTTGTAGGTCATGGCATGTGTACATAATTTATATTTGGGTGCATGGCTCCTTGAGGTAGTCTTCAGATCTTTGGTTATAGCAACTCATAAAGTACTAAATATCTCAACGCCAGACACTCAAGTGTGATTTATCTTTTTATCAGTAGGTTTGAGAGATTGTATGTATTTCAGCTGAATGCTAAATATTGTACACTGTCATCAGTACGTGACTTGCAGTGAGCTGCACCTGGATGTACAGAGATTTTATCTCTCAACATCGTGCCATGTTTCCGACTAAACGTCTTAGGAATTTGAATATCATCATCTCCAGTTCCAACACCCCTGACTTTAATACCCAGATGGGTACCAATTAACGGGTAGCTCAGAGGGTAGCATTGTGCTCACAAAATTTTATAATTTTATAGATTCTCGCGTTCGTTGCTTTCTCCTGGGCATCATTCTTGACAGTGCTCTTTCTAGTGTTGCTATTTGGATTAATATTAATCTTGTTCTGAAAAATAAAATCTGATCTCAATTATGACTTCAAAAAAGTCTCTACTCGCATCACTACCAAATTTTTTGTATCTTGACTGTCATCCATATGGCGTGGATCTCATTTCATCTGATCCAGTCTGTTCCACTTGATTTCCCCTTAATCCCTTCACTTGAAATCTTAATATTCTGAAGGATATTTCTCATTCTGTGCCTTCATGTACAGAATAGATAGGTTCTAAACGGGACAGATAAAAAACCAGAAACCTAATACAAATACAAAAAGGGTTGAAGATAAAATGCTAACGAGGTGGGATTTTTACGGTCTCTTTCTTTTTCATTGCACGTAGTGCATTCATCCATGGACTTCTCAACTTAACATTGTATTGCAAACAAGATATCAGCGTAAAAGCAAGCAAGGCCTGGCCTGGCCTGACGTGGGTTGACTAGATTCAAAAAACAGGAATAAAAATGATTGATGACTCACCGGTGAATTGAGACATGTCAAATACATATTTTGTATGTCCTTGTCGTAAATGTCGGATGAAACGGAGGGTTTCCTTTCCTTGTCGAAAAAAATTGACATTCACTATCTTGCAGGTGGACGCGACTGGCATATTAGACCTACTTTTATAGCCAAACTTTGTCCTCCTTTTTTACATTTTAAGGTTTCTTCTAGAAGAGTTTTAATTAATTTATTCAGCCGCCGCTAGCTGTCTACGTGGATTCTTCTTTTTTTTAAGGAAAAGTTTGAAAGTAAAAGGGACCAGCTTTTTATAATTCAATTTATGGGAGAAAGTCACGGAAGAGAGAATACGGCTTTCATAGGAAGGCAATCTTATTTTGTCCTCACTCATCTTGTTAAGTGAATGACTTCTAGCTCATAAAGCCCGTTAATTATCTAATTAGGGAGACACTAAGCTGACTACTCGTATCAGTTAAAACACAAATCCTAAGATGGAATGACATAATGTCACAAGAAAACATGGTATTTTTTTACTTCATGCCTTTTTGTGCAATATTTTCACTCAAAAATCCTGAAAATCTGACAACTCCTGCCAACGGTGACCGATGAAAGTCATCATTCAGGAATTCCTTCGACATTATTGAAGGGAAGACGATTTGGCTCAGCCCAGTGAGTTTCAGGCCTTAATCCAAGAGGCCCGGGGTTCAATTCCTGGTCGGCCAACTTCTCAATTCCTTGTACGACTGGGTGGTCGCATGGTAGTTGCGCTGATTTTATTTGCAGTTCTAATTTTTTCTGACCAAACAATATTAGTGAATTCTTTTTTGATTTTTGATTTAATTTTCTGACAAAACAAATGTATAGCTTTTGGCGAGAAACTGGTAAGGTCAGATTTACCCGATACAAAAAATCTTTTTGATACTTCGCCATTTAAGGAATGGACACAATAAGTCTGCACCACCCGCTGATTTTACAGCGACCACCTATACTTGTTGTCAAAGAAAATAATTAACCTGATAGCCTCTGGAACTTGACTCAAGTGGCCAGACCAGGACAAGACAAGACAATATCATTCTTAATTTAATTAGAATTCACAAAGGATAGCTGTGCCCTGTTTTGAAGTGCATGTGCATGTTAATGTGCTTGACTTGACTGAGTGGCCTTGTATTTACATTTTGAAAAATGATGATGACTCATTGCTGGGATTCTGATTGAATTATTTATGATATTTGTTTTTACAAAGAAAAGAACTTGTTTAAGATCAAAACTCAGTCCAGGGAATTATCAATTATGCAAAACAAACTGCATTTCCCTCAGCTTCTGAGCTTGCTGGTTGGGTGGGTTTCCACTTCCACATGCAATTTTAATTCGAATCCGAGACGTAGTCGCAGTTGTGGTATGGTGTCTCGAGTGCAATCCTGTGTCAAAAGATAAGTGTACACTTAGACAGATTGAATCAATTATTGAGGTCAAGACGTTTCGTCTCCACATCTTGATTATAATGACTCGGGTACCTCTCAATGTATCACAGAATTTGAGCTAGGAAATAAATTAATTATCTCTCAAATCAGGACTTCAGATTAGTTAGTACTTGAGTGGTTTAGCTGGCAATGTATAATTATTTGGCAAATCTTCAAAATAAATAGAGTTGTGGAATCGTCCAATCAAAAATAACAACAATTCAAGCGAACAAGCCCCTATGGACTAGTTTCGGTATACTGAATTCGTAGCGGAAAAGCGTAAGTCCATCAAACGTGGAAGTTGAGTGATAAGGTACCACCAAGGAAGTACTACACAGTGGTGCGTTTTCCCTTCACTCCACTTGACTTATATTATTATTCTACGCACTCAATTTGCAAAATTAGAGAACCTCGTACTGGAAGGAGTACCAGTGCCCAGGGAATCGATCGACCGGCAGAATATTCTTAAAAAACCTAATTTTTTTAGTATTCCTTCCGCATGAGGTGACCTAGAGAGGATTTCTAGCGCTCCACTTAATTTTTCCAGCCAAGCTTTCGCATTATATTCTAGACAGACAAACTTCACGTGGTCTTACAAGGAATAGTCTTTCCCTGTAAAAAGCGCAGTACGGTTTTCTACTGAAAATCTTCAGATGTGGAGTTATCAGGTATTAATTCATCTGCTTGCTTCTCGCGTGAAGAGGGCACTCAAAATTAAATGAACATCTCTGAATGATTTGGTTTTTACAATACAAGTAGTTTCCTTGTTAGTTTTCAGTAGCGCTAGTGCTCGGTAGTCATTTCCAAACTCCTAACCCAAAATCAACATTTCTTTCCAAATTGAAATGAGGGATTCGGTTCAGCTTTAGCATTACGTACCGTTTGAGTATGCTGAGATCGTCTTTAATAAAAAAGAACGAGTTGAAGGGAAATCCTATTTAAAATTCGGGGGTCGCGTCATGTTTTTGAACATTCTAGGTGATGGCAGTGGTAATTCTGATGAGAGGAAAACCCGGGTATGGGTGTAGGTGGGTAGGCATCTAGAATCCTAATAATTTCTAGACTTCTTGGTCGAATTTCAAATACTGGCTAAAATGGCTCATTGAATCGGGGAATACTTTTTTTGTAGGTCGTGTGTGGCAGGTGTATTTTGCTCTACGTACAGGGTGGCTCATAACCTTCACAGGTTTAATTAACTTTTTACCCTGTTTTCGAAGATTTTCAGATCTCTACAATCTCGCCAGAGTCTAATTTTTTGTTAAAGCTTTCGCAGTGAGTGTGCATTATTCATATGGTGTTACATTAAATGGTTATGGACCACCCTGTACTTAAATAGTTAGCAAAGTGTAAAATTCACGGAATGGGATTAGAAGTGAGAACTCGCGAAGGAATAACGATTAGTTCAATTAAAAGAAGGAAGAAGTGTCCAAGTGTCAGAGAAAAGTTCGCAATTTCTTCTACCCCTTATTGGATTTCTTTTCTAATTTCGACTAATTTTCAATTTCAGCACGGACTTGACTTCTAGAACGCTAGTGAATAATTAAATAGCTAGAAGCCTAGTTTTATTACTGCCAATTTTTTGCCAATTAGTGCAGTGTACCTCACACAGACACTTCTAGAAAGTTGTCTGGATGGCGACACGTGTCGCACGGCGCATGGCTATTTTTATTGAAATGTTGTAGCTATTTTCCATTCGATTTTCTTACTTGAATGACCTCATGAAAATTGGAAAACAATTAAGCCAGCGAAGAGAAAAAATATTACCCCTGTTTCTGTACTTATGGTATTTCTAATTGTTAATTAATTCCTAATTACGGGGAGATACACACCTCATGGTATACTCTACTGCCAAATTAAATGACTAGAGTCAAGTTTGCTGAAATCTTACTTTTCACCAAATAATTTCTCAAGCTTTTGAAGAAAACTAAAACAAAGCAAGTTCTTCAAGTAAATCAAGACATCCATTCTCACAATTGTGAAGAGTTATAAAGCGGTTTGAAATTCCTGACATTTCTTTTAGATTCAACCCTTCAAGTTTTCTTATCGTTGGTCAGGCATGACAATGGCTATCAATGAGATAATGCCAGCACATCACATCCTTACATTTGCATTTTGTTTACTTTACGATACAGTTGTGGTTGAAGGGTGGAGGTAGTCAAATTCCTGAAATGGTTCAACAATTCAACTCTTTTACATAAATTCTACGTGACAAGGAAAACTATTTAGATGTAAAGCTCAGATCATGATTAGTATTGTTTTCAATCAGGTAGTCAGTCATGAATATTTCCTGGCTTGACTGGATTTCAATGAATCTTTTATCTCCATTTTACTAAAATCTGTCATCCTGTGTAGTTGATCGGTTAAATACGGAGTCCTTCGAATCCACAATTTGGCCAATTACTTGGGCAGCTGAAAGCATGGGCACTTGGCCAACTGCTAGGGAAGTAAGCTGAAAGCATGGGCATTTGGCAAACTACCTGGGCAGTAAGCCGACAGCATAAACATTTGGCTATCTGGCTTAGTCATACAAAAACTGCGACAATAACTTGGTAGCACGGAATACTTTTATTTTATCGGCAGAACATTAGTCCATCGTTGGCTAGTATTGTATTCAGATTCTCATCATTTTGTTAAGTGCAGGGTTAGTTTCCCTCGGAGTTACATTGTGGTTGGTATTTCCTTTAAAGTAAATTCTCTCATTTAGTGTTAGGTATGTCATACTTCTTGGGATACCTTCTGCTGTTGAAATACTACGTAACGTAACCCAATCTCTGCAGGCTGCTTCCAGCAAAAATTTCCTGGACACTTGAATTGAAAATCCTAGCCCGATTTGAATTTACATGTGAATCGTACTCCTTGTCAAAACAGAAACAAGTTGTTTTGTTAAAATGTTAGACGTTTAGAGAGGAAGAGCTGAAGTCAGTGAGTCGAGTATTTACTGTGCGTGTAGTTCTTGACTGAATTTTTGGATATAGCACAGTAGGGAACTTGAAGTACTTGGTGGCAGTGCTGACGATGAGGTAAGATCAGTAGGAAGTTGAGGAAGGAAATATATAGTAGTAGTAGACTTGGATAGGATTCCTCGTAGCCTGAAACGTTTACATACAAATACAATATTGGTGAATAGGGAAATCGTTTAACATGTTTTAAGAGGCTGACAAGGGCGCGTGAGGGATCACTTAATAAGATTATCCTATTCGGTGGAGAATGCAGAATGTAGATGGCTTTTCATGGAACATGCAGTGGCAGAGACGAACATTAAACTGTGGTCTTGTGGATACAAGAGAAATTCCAGTCGAGGAAAATGGATACAGATTCCACGAGAGTGAAGACATTTTGACCCCAAAACAATCTCTCATCCTCTAACACCCTTTTGTATCTCAAGTATTATCATAATATTTAATATATTTTCTTTTAAAAAACCGCTAGATAGAAGGATGCCTTTCGTTTTTTTTAATCCAGGATTTACGCTTGGTATTACGTCAAAAGTAAATGCAGGCATTTTTGTCAATTTTAAGAAGGGATTAGGTAATTATGTACGGCATTGCACGATTATGAAGGATTGACGTCAAATTGTTCATTAAGGAGAAGATATTTTGTCCAGATGGTACCGGGTTAAAAAATTTCATATTTTATTCGATGTAACTAGAGATAACCAGGTCTACACTTTCCTGGCCGTAAACTCAGAATTCAATTGAATTGAGATTTCAGAAAGAGTAGTACTCTTTGGAAATGGACTGTTTGTTTAGTATTCACATCGCTAAACCACGCTTACATATTTTTATGCAATACTGACTGCGAATTGGTTGGTTATAGCCTTTCGCAAAGTCAAAAGTGTGAATTTATTCACATCCTTGACATTTAACACAATTCATATCCTTTGCTGAGCCGAGGCTAGACCTAGACCTAGAGTGTAGTTCAACAATAAAATAAATTGTTCCTTGTATTATAAATACTAAACGTGAATCGATCGACACAGACTCAAAGAACTTCTGTCTGGCACTTCTTGGATCTGCGAGGTCTAAGAAAAAGTCATGTCTTTGTTGTATTATTGCTTTTGTGGAATGGTGCTGATGCAGGAGGTAGCAGACGGGGATCTAGTCCGGATCTGATGCATAATTTATGACGAAATCTGAGGAAAAAAAAGAAGAATGTGTATAGTATAGAAAATGTATGTATTCTGAGCAAATAAGGGGTGACGGGAGTGGGCTATCCAAAAGTTTTTTTTAAAGGCGCCACTCTTCTCCATGAAAAGAGTTGTGTTTGTGTGAGGAATTTACAGCCTCAATGAACCTCAACAAATTGACGTTGATTTTCATATGAACGTGTTGAGATTTATATAAACCTTACTACGTACTGTAATACCTTAACAGAAAGGTTACACTTTATGGAGATGTCAAGTGGTTTACTCTATCCTAGAATATGTACACTACTCCTATGCATGCACGTACGCACGTGTACTGTACTATCGATGAGTGCATTCTCGATTCTTATTTTATTTTCTCACACAGTTTTATAATACGTTACATCATACATGTTTCACCTCACCTAAGAGACGTGAGACTAGAATTTATGTTAGGTTGCGTCTGAGACACCATAATTGCTGTCTAATGGACGGCTGGAGAATAATTTTACTAAGGCAGAGCTGGTATTCGGAATCTGAATCGAAAAATAATCAGAATTTTCAAGGGAATCGGTATCCGGATCGAAATCGGTATTGACATTCTAAACAATCGAAATCGGAATCCAATAATTCGAATTTGAATTCGAATTCTCAAATAATCGGAATCCATATTGGTTGGTTGGAGAGCGATCACAATTTCTTTAGTCAAATGAGCCTTATCGCCCGTTTCTAGAAGGAGAAATACCGTCGCGTCAACCTTCCTAACGCGAGTTTGGAATTTGCGTCCGTTATTCAAGTGGTAACAATTCCATAAGAATCGATGGACACGAACCTCTAGGTTAAATTATCATGGAGTGCCAAAATTTTCAACAAAAGCCACCCAGTTAAATTTTGCAGTTGAATAGAAACTTTGAGTCTGTTCATGACAATGCGGGAAAGAGTTTTAGAATTCTTGATGATTTCGTTTATAAACTGGGTCAAGGCCTGCTTTTGTAATTATGAGAAATATATGAACTACACATCATTCCACTTTGTGTTTTCATTTTAAATTGATAGGATACCGGCCCAGTGCATTCATTTTTAATTGCTGAACATTTGGACTCACATGCCAGTTTCATGCCTCGTGAAAACGTACGTGTGTAGTGTGTATATGTACGTATGGTATATTTGTCAGAAGTATTCCTATGGCGAGTCAAACAGGATACCCGAGTAAGGTTACGTACAGTATTTGTACAAGATACCCGTAGTTCTCTGGCTACCTGAATCATTTCTTGTGTACACCGTTCGAATTCCAAGTAGTGGAAGTTGGTGTTGCTCCCAACGTTCTGTTACATTACATAGGTGAAAAAGAGAATACATGCATTCATAATCCAAGAGAAAGTCTTCGTGTTCGTAAATTGTGCGTAGAGCACCCAAGGAAGAACTTTTACTTGACTTTCACTTGTAGTATTTCTCCCGGCACTTCAAGCCCAGCATTCCAAGTTAGGAAGGACTCCTCATCAAAGTAGAAAACAAAGCACGTACATGTACCATACAAGTTTGAAGATGTACATGCATCTATGTTGAAGTCAATTATTTGAATTCTGCGTTTTATGGTCGTCAATTTAGTCTGAAGAGCTAAAATTAGACATTCTTCTCATAATATACAACGCTTCCCTTTAAATGACTTATACAGAGTTGGACCCAACGTTTCAACTGGTATACCAGTTTTATTTCAAGCATTGAGGAACTTGACTCTATAAACTTAACTATACTTAGAGATTTAATTACCCTTCAGGTGGAATGCAGTGTTTTATTATAGCAAACACTAAAATATAGATATTTAAAAAGGGACAAACCCTGGGGGACACCCTGGACTCGTGTTCTATCCTGATATGCGATGACAAATGCAGATGCCACACACTCTTCGTGAAACGATGGCTTATCGTCTATTTCAACGAGGTAGGAAATCCCCAACCCTGCTTTGAAGGTTCAGAATCCACTTCATTTCATTGCCATCAGGGCACTTCACTGATATACTTATGAAACTCGAAGTGGGAAAAATCCCTGCGTATAAAGGTAAAAACCTCACAGTATAGCAAAAGTCGGGTAGAGATATGCCAGACTCTGCGAATGAGGGACCGATAAGTTAAATGATAAATGAATTTGGAAAACTGTTGAAATAGTGTGGTCGGAAAGATATCACATGTATATTATAAGTCCAAACTATGCTTTAGGAATTGTCCGTAACATAACACACACACAGTAGATTAAGGTGCACCTTTATAGTGCGAGAAAGCGAGGTGGTGTCTAAAATAGACGAGGCTCTGAGATACGGAGTTCTCCAAGGAATTCTAGTGGGATTATCGCCATCAAGTGAATTCAAAGACGAAAGCGTAGTGTAGTGAGGAGTGGCTTTCACCCTCGCAATTTTGTTCCTCCACTTTTCAATAATTGAGAAGACGAGACGAGAACGGCTAATGCATTGGAATTTAGAATGGAAAAAGTATAAGGGCTTCTTGTTTCAGGATGTCTGTCTGTGACGGCCCCGGCTTGTTTCAGTTTCTGAATGCATCTTTTAATAGTTAGTTAACTGATTACATTACATTCTATTCTCGCTAAGATACTCTGTACAAAAGTAGAACTGAAGTTAGCAAATACATATGTAGTAAGATATGCGCGACAATGTACAGGACTTTAAGCCAATGCCTTGGTGAAAGTTGGTGAAAGTTGCTGAAAGTCTGTGGATCTAATATTTCACAAAAATATTCTGCAGACACATTAATTGACACTCGGTATGTATTTTCTGTAGAGATTGAGTTGGATGCCCGTACTTACATATACTTACGTCACAATATGTTAAATGTTTAACCAGCTGCCCAACTGTGTGTCTGTTATATGTCAAGGTCAATAGAAAATCTTCCTTGAGGGTTCACACAGTATTACAGTTCACCACCACTCCTTAAAGGGATAAATTATTGGTTTCCTGAAAATGGGAAATTTTCCTCTAATCAAGATATATTGAGTTACGCGCTTGTACTACACAATTGTGTTTGCACTGCATGAGAACACTCTTATTTCACACGGGCCTGGAATAGCACGGATTTAAAAGCTAATTTGTTTAGAGTGTGTAATTAAGTCCGCCTCGTCTGGGAGGTTTTATTCAAACCAATTTACCTAATTAATGCGTAGCCTACTTACATATTTAATAGTGGTTCTTATTATTGAGGTGGCAAGTATAGTTATGCGTAGAATTGTAAACTTTGGCCAATGAAACATAAGAGGATCGAGCTTAAGTTCTAACTAGTTCTTAAGTAGAATTAATTCACCTTGTGTTTTGTGTCTATTTTCGATGACGCCATGTAATATTTCTGACATTGGTCTGTTACATTGACTTCACTACATAGAAATATACTTCATAAATGCTCTCTTTTTAATTTCAGATCTCTGTGTACACCTTGCTTCAGAGTTGCTTCGCCTGACCTGAACGTAAGTAATAATTCCACCACTTTTGAAATCCTCAGTAGACATGTAAATCCTATTTACTATTCTGATTATATTTTTAAGAAACCCTGATGGGTACCTTTGTTCAGACAGCAATAATTATATCAGCTCCTAGTGGGAGAAGTTTATGTAGTGTGAAAGCCATGGACAAGTCTACGTACTCATAAAATCCGATACAAATACACTGCAATTATTCTGTGTTTTGAATCCTGTTTTAACATGGCCTCTTGATCCGTTTCGTTACATTGGTTTGTTATAATATTTGGTAACCAAAATTGCTCTTGCGTGAGATAATGATGGATAATGATAAGGGATGCTTCTGTTAATAGAAGATTTTGTACCTCATTTTATCATCCTAATAACATAGTATCCTGGCATGCCCTCTGGAAAAAGTGTGAGTCATCTCGTATATCATGTCGGTCTTTGATACTAGGAATAGCGGATAGGGTGGTACAACACCTCGTCCGATTACTTTTAGTTAGTTACGGTATGAGTGCTTATTTCAATTTAAATACGCTAACATGTTATTAGGTAGATTGAACTATTAATTCCCGGTTGTTAGTTGATGCTGAGTAGAAATATAAATGAGATTTTATTTTGTTTCTTCTTCTGTGATTAAAAATTGGTTCTTCTGTATCACCCTAAAATGGAGATTAAATTGTAATACAGGGATTAGTCTGATCTTGGGTGAGCAAGTTCCAAATGCAGTTGTTGGTTGAAAGTGAGCCAATGCAATCAAGGTTTAAGGTTTTTGTGTATAATTTGGAATAATGTATGCAATGTGTTGGAAGCGGAGCAGCTGTGGATCGTGGGTCCTTAGAACCGTAGTCTAGTAGTAAATATCCTTTTCATTGTGGGAATTTAGATGATATCTTGTGGAATAGGGGAAGACCTTCTTGGGTTACGTAATGTAACTTAAGTAAGAAGACCCAAGTGTTTTATTACGAGAACTTAACTGGAGGGAAGGAAACCGCAGAACTCAACGCAAACGAAACAACCCAATGTGTTTCCCATCTTCCATTTTATATACGTACATACCTACTCACTTCCTTTCTCTACTTTTTCCAGCTACTCATATAAACAACGCAACAAAACAGAGATCAACAGATACAGGGTATTTCATAACGTTTTGACTCTTACTTTGACTCAACTTTGGAGTGTTTAGTCGAAAATTTACATTTTCAGCGAATTTTAGTGATAATATTCCTTTCAAGAATTTTAGGGTGTAGAGTTGAGAATTTTTGAGAGTTTATTTTGGGTATGTGAGTTAACCCACCGATAACTTGTTAAGTTCTATAGAAAATTGTGCCGAATATAAAGAACGTTATAATATCACCGACACAAGTTTGAAAACATGTTATCAGGGAGTTTTGAACCACCCTGTATATGTGAAAAAAGTTGGGTTTGCCGAGGTTGTGCTGACTATTATTATGTATCTCTCATGTATGGGAAGATGGGAACTGGAACTGGAATGGAATGTTAGTGAAGCGCAGCGCACCGTTTGAAGCGTTTGAAGAGATCAAGGCGCCTCAAGGCTCTCGCTTCATCTAAACGAGCAAAGAAAATTGGGTGGCACACAAACACAGACAAAATACACATGAGAGAAGGACTAACAAACCATCACATTGTCCTTCTTTGAATATGTCTTTGTCACAGTCCATGTGTATATCGTTCCAGGCGAAGTAGATGTAAACTGGGTCATATGCTTTCTGAGTGCGGATTTTTGCACTGGGCGTACGTTTGGAAACATTTCACCACATCTCACTATTCGAAATGATAGTGTCATAAGATTTAATGATGTTTGCTACTACTAGTGTGACCTTCCCTAGGCCGAATCAATGCATTAGTACTCATTCCCTTGAGATTTTCTTCTCTTAAGTACGTATGTTTGACCTCGTCTCAAGTTCACATTCTTCCGAACACCTCCCGATTTCCCCTTGTCAAGAAAAAAAAAACTTATCCGATGGGTCCCGTCCCGTAAAAATAAAATAGTTGTAAACTAAGAAGAAGTCGTACGAAAAAATGTTTCGAGCATTGTCCGTTAGGTTGGCCAGGG
>JAQFYE010002291.1:0-18618 GCA_034694305.1 Protaphorura glebata | reverse complement strand
TTGTTGATTCTTGTAAAATAACAAAAAGTGAATTAAGGTTTTGAATTATCCCGTTGTTCGTCTGAGCCGCATAATTAATGGACTACAGGCCACCCAGTTCCAATCTCATCAAAATTAATGCTTAGATTCTCGGAAAATGGCAGAATTTTCGACAAAATCAAGCATCGGCCGCCATATTTCTGTTTTATTAATTTGCTAAACTGGCGATTCCGCTTGACAGTTCATGACCTGTAATTCTTCCGCAATTAGTGCTTAAATTTGCAGGAGCAATCACATATGCCAGCAAATACCTGCAACAATTTCTGCCATCAATTTTTAACACTGTGGGCATGCGAGCCGCAATAAATGTTTCTATGCAAATAAAAAGGATTCGCTGCAGGATTCATTGCAGATGGCTTGCAGGCGTATGCTGCCATGTTTAATTTTAAACATGGACGTCGATCTATTTTTTTCATAAAATATTGGACTTACGACAACTGGAAGTATAATATATATATCCACTTTGAATATCAACATTGGACGCTCCAATATGGAGAACGCATCTCAAATACCAAAATTGAAAGAATATATTTACATATGTAGAACATCCATTTTTAATATCAAATTCAGAAACACTGATAGCACATATAAGGCATACATTTCCAATATCAAAATTGGAAGCACATATTATATAGAGCGCATAAATCCACCAAAATTGGAAGCAACAATATAGAACACGTATCTCCTGTATTAAACTTGGAAGCCGCAATACTCAGCAGGAATTTTCAATACAGAAATTGGAAGCACTTATGTATATAGAACACACACATCCAATATCGAGATTGGAAGTAGCGACCCATATAGAGCACATTTCCTTTTGTTAAAAATAAAAGTCGCAATCTCGCAATATTTATAGAGCACATTTCCAATACAGAAGCTGGAAGCAAGTATATAGACTGGATATATTCTGCGCTGCCACTAATACTTAAATTTAGCTATATGTATATCTAAGCACATTCTATTCACCTGAATTAAATATCTGATCTAATGACTGTTCATATTCCAGGTCACTTGGTACCGAAATGAGAGTAAATTGGTTGACTCCCAACGAGTGAGTTTGGGAAAGGAAGGGAATTTCTACTCCGTCGAAGTCTCTCCTGTCATCCCCGAAGACGAAGGACGATGGACGTGTGTCGCAGAGAATTTGGGTGGTCGCACTACCTGTGCATCCAACCTCAAGGTTCTAAGTAAGTCCACCTGTATTGAGCGTCCAATTTATTCAAATCCATGTGACATTCATTTATATTTCCCAAAAAATTATTTTCAGTTCCACGAGCTTACAAATGCCCTGAATTTGTTCAAGACTTGAAGGCAGTCTTGACCGAAGCAGGGACTGTGTCCCTAGAATGTAAAGTAAGTCACGGGTTCAATTCTTACTCAAAGTAGTACTTTTATGTATATATTCTTCCACTATTTTTGTCCAGGTCATCGGTATCCCTACGCCGATCCTCCGATGGTACAAGGACAATGTATTGATACAACCCGGTGACATCTTCGCCCTTAATGCAGGGTCAGACAGTGACCCTACATCCCTTGGTACCTACACTTGTGAGGCCTTCAATTGTATGGGCTTCATCACCAGCTCTTCCAAAGTTCACCTCAACAATAATTATGACAAAGCGGGGAAAATCCAAGTCCTTGAAGGACTCTCGGACTCCAAGGTCAAAATCGGTGAACCACAAATCCTTCAGGTCAAACTCCCACCATCTTCCGACACCAGCAAGGTCAAAGTTCAATGGTTCAACAAAGATGAGTTAATCCCTAACAGTGAGTCCAAAATCCAGTACTTTGACCCAACAACAGGTCTAGCGACCTTAGAAATAAATCCTGTCGAGCTCCAAGATGACGGGGAATGGAAATGTGCGGTGGTGCCACAGGACACCGCCAGTGTCACGGCGCACGCGCACCCTCAAGCGGTGTCAACATGTAACCTCACCATCACAATTCCGAAGAATTACAGAAAACCATCATTCCTGGAAAATTTAAAAGCAATTTTGACAGAAGAAGGTCTTGTGTCTTTCGAGTGCAAGGTCATAGGGTATCCTACCCCTGTATTGACTTGGTTCAAAGATGGCGGTGAACTCCGCCCAGGAGATGTGTACCAATTGAGTGGATCAAACTCCTTAGGGGTGTACACTTGCAAAGCGTCCAATTGTATGGGGAAGGTGGAGTCCAATGCGACCTTGACCTTAGAAGATATCCAGCACTCTTTGAGTGAAGAAGAAAAACAAATGATTCTAGAGAGGACGACGACGAAACAAAGACCGCCGAAATTCCTCAGAGGACTAAAGTCTGTGAATGATGTCAAAATAATGGAACCTTTGAGGTTGAGTGTGGAGTCCACAGATGTCGTGGAGAGTGTGACTTGGTACTGTAATAATGAAATGATCATGGAGTCACCCAAATATCACATCAGTGGACCACCAGTAGGTGGCGCTGAGTACTCGTTGGAAGTGGACAGTTGTGAGTTGATGGACAATGGAGAGTGGAAGTGTGTGATTACGAATGAGTATGGACATTCAATCACGTCATCGATTGTCAAATTGACAGTGCCCAGTTATTATAAAAAACCAAAGTTCTTGGAGTCACTCAAAGCCATTTTAAGTCAGGAAGGGACAGTCAATTTGGAGTGTAAGGTCATCGGTGTACCTCAACCCAGTCTCACTTGGTACAAGGTAATTATTAGTCGAATATTCTACAGGGTGTCTGATATGTATTGCGCCCTGGGTATCTCAGGAACCGGAATAAGGTAGAATCAAGTGGAATACCATGTTGGGAAGACCAGCTCAAATGGGATCTCACATACCATATTTCAGTTCCATCTGAAATCCCGTTCGCGCGCAGCGCACGGCTGAAGATGAAAAATCAGTTATTCGACCTTTTTCAGCCGTTTCTACGTGGTTTTCCGCCTGAATAGCTACAAAAAAATTGTTATTTCGCAGTGTTCGCAAGTGGTAAATGCCAGTGGCAAATACTAGTGGCAAATAATGGATAATGCCGGCATGGCATATTGTCCAAAAAATGGCAAATGGCAAATAATGGTAAATATTCATGAAACATGCGCGTAATCTCTCCTTACGAAGTTTAAAATTACAAATGTCAAGTGACGGATTCCGTATCACTATCACTCAATACGCAGTATTGAGTCCCTTGGTTTTCTCAGTCAGAAAGTGAAAAATAAAGTTGACAGTTTAGCTTCCGTTACTTATTGTTCAGTAAATTTTCCGAGTTAGATTTGAAAATCCAGAAACAGTCGTTTCCTCGGTGCTAATCAGACTCAAAGTAGTTCAAATTCCAAAAATATGCAGTAACACCGTCTCAGAAGCTGTAAATAGTCTCGCTGTATTTCAAAATGCCAGAGACTTTTTAACCCAATTTGAAGAAATTCATTCAGTAATATTAGAATACATCCAACGTAGCGGATGCAATGCATTGTTGGTTGACATTATTGGGAAGCCAAAATTTGAAACAACACAAGCAGCACATTCAACGCCGCGCGTAAAAATCCATATCTGAGTTGTTTTGTGTTTACTTCATGCAAAATTGAAATACTTACACAATCACAACGTGACAGTCTATAATTAATTGTCCGAAAAATCCGTTACCCACAACTCCCTACCCCACGTGGAAAGGAGCATAAATAAATGGCATTTTGTAAGAATACCGTAGTTGTACATCCCGATACTTTTTACTAGGGTTGTAGGAGAATATTCTCAGGGCACAAATGTTTATGCTTTATGCTCTGTTTATGAATGGAATAGTTTCGACACTTTCGTCATTCACATTTTGTCCAAGAATCAATTGAAAGAACGGTGACTAAGTCAGTGTCGGGACTCGGGAGGAAGTGATATTATGTAAATTTTGGTCAATTAGATCGGCTTCACTAGTATTCTGTAAGAGTAATTTTGGGGCTACATGCTACAGGATTTGAGAATATTCTGGAGAATATTCTCGAGAATTTAACAACGTTACTTTTTACCGATTATTTGCCATTTGCCCTCATTTGCCACTATTTGCCGGATTTTACCATTATTTGCCAGGTACATGATTGATATGCATGGCAAATTGAGTATTTGCCTGGCATTTTATGAACACTGTTATTTCGAAAAATGAACTCCACCACCAAAAGTCATATTGATCGACATTTTCTGAGCAAGTCAATTTTGCCTCCAAATTTCAATATTCCTGAAAACACGCGAAACCGTAATACTGAGACAAAATCGATTTGCTCCAAAAATGTCGTTCCATGGCTTGAAATTTTCAGAAACCACTTGAGAATGTGGTGGTGGTGTTCGTTTTTCAAAGTTTTGAAGTTTTCATGGCTTTTCAGGCGGAAAACCATGAAAGAACGACTGAAAAACGTCGAATATCCAAATTCTTATCTTACGACCCGCGCGCCCTGCGTGAACGCGCTTTCAGATGGAGCTGAATATGATGTCTTAGATACCATTTGAGCTGATCTTTCCAACGAGCTATTCCGTCAGATTGTACCTATTGTGGTTCCTGAGATACCCAGGATGCAATACATATAAGACACCCTGTACTAATATTAGTCAGTGTGTATCCGGATAGTGTTATCCGGGCACGGATATAATCAAAATGGAATATCTATTTTCCAGGACGGAGTTGAATTAAAACCTGGTGACATTCACCGAATAATTTCTGGACTGGACGGAAGTTGTTCACTTGGCACATACACATGCGAAGCTAAGAATTGCATGGGAACAGTCACAAGTTCTGCAGCACTCCTTGGATTTGAGGACAATCGAAGGATTGACTTGGAGGAGAAAATGATCAAGACTGGACTGGAGTCTTTGTCCACTATTTTGGAGGAAAGGTCAAGTCAAATCCAAAGCATTTACGAAACTCCACTCTCCGATCATTCAATATCGATTTCATTCGATGGACCGGATGGCAAAGAAGTCTCAATCTCCCTCTACGAAACTCCAGACTTGACAGAGGCTGATGCCAAAATCATCGTTGAAATGTTTGCAGAACAAATTTCAGAAAATATTTCAGGTAATTTTTTTTAAATACCGAAGTATGCGCTTACCTGGTCGAAAATTTGTCGAACTATAAATTATTTACAGAATCTGGCGTGGTGGCGCTGCCCTCCCTAAGGTTCACAAAGGAAGCGTCTAGAACTGGTCCCTTGAGAATAGAAGCGATTGTGATTGATGTGATTGACTTTGAAAATCAGGTGGTAGAGGGCGTGACTGAAAACGACATGTTGGATCAAGAAGATTTCAGCATGGACGAATATCACATTCCATTGGAGGTTGAAGAGAACAATGAACTCTTTGACTTGGCATCCCTGACCTCTATCGACAACCTGGAAGAATTAGGAGAAATGAGAGAGTCGAGTCTCATGACCCCTATCCTCCAAGACGAGCAACTACAGAATTACCCGCTAGAGCGAGAAACCGTCCAACACGAATCATCCTTGAATGAAATGGATGAGAAATCTGAATTCTATGACTTTGCCGGTGAATCAATGGCTAGTTATGAATTATTCCCATTAGAAAAACGTGAAAATGTACATTTTGAACAATTAAATTCAATGTCAGATCCAGATCGTATGAATTATGAAAAAATGATCACAAGTTTGGTTGGGAATGAAATGGAGTTGGAAGGATTGGTCATAAGTCAAGACACACATTTCTCACAAATCAATGAAATGGATTCAAAAGAAAATCAATTCTCTACCAAAAATTTAGGTGAACATGAAATGACTATTTTAGAGAGACAAGCACAAATCAATGAACTTCAACAACATTTGAGTCAAATTGGTGAGACAGAAGTTGAAAAAGTACATAATGTGACACGAGCTGAAGAAATCATATCACAAAAATATCCATTACAACACATGGAAAGTATTTTATCACAATTAGAAACACTCTCAGACATAGATTCCATAGAAACATTCATTGGGAATGAAGTGGACGAATTAGAACATTTCCAAGGTGAATTAATCAGTGAATATATGCCAGAAACTATTGACAGTACTGTTCAAGGGTCTATGAGAGCACAGGGTGGGAAATCATACAAGGAATCCTTGTCAGAGTCAGAAGAGGATTTTCAGACAGAGATACCCAAATTCAGTGCAAAAATGGCGGACGGCCGAGAGACAGAAATACTGGATGATTTATATGAACCACCCTGTGTGTTGGGAACAGTACACTTCCCAGATCCAGGAACAGATGAATTCTTTGACAGCGCAACCATTGAAATATTTGATGAGCCGACCATGATGAGCTTTGAGCCGCAAGACACTGAATCGATACATACCAAAATGGCCAAACCGAAGCAAGAAACAGCTCAGACAATCAAAAAAGCGAAACAAACGCTTCTAAAAATGGAAGAAGGAAAAATAATTGAAGTGGAAGTATTCAAACTGAAACAAGCAATTGAAGCTCTGACAAAAATAGAGCTAGGCATTATTGACGAAGTCAAATTTATAGAAGCCATTGAAATATTGGCAAATATTGTTGACGGTCGAGTCGATAAAATAATGGAAATCAAATTGCAACAAGCGATAGAAGTTCTCGCAGGAACGGGATTGGGTGAAATATACAGGGTGGAAGAATCAAATTTGCAGCAAGCAATAGAAGCTATCAAGAAAATGGAGAAGGGGCGACTAGTCAGAATTGATGGGCAGAAACTGATGTTAGCACAAGAAGCGCTGACACAAATGCAGAAGTGCAACATTGTCGAAGTGGGAGAGTTAAAAATAAAAGAAGCGATAGAAATACTTGCAAATATGGACGAGCACAAAATTCGAAAGGCGGATGAACTAAGATTGCAACAAGCGATAGACGTTCTGTCAGAAGTAGTGGAGGACATGTCTCATAAAGTTGAGGAGTTGAAATTACAACAAGCAATTGAATCACTGGTCAAAATGGAACAGTGCAAACTAGTTGCAATGGAGGGACAAATGTTGAAACAAGCGAAAGAAACGCTCGGCCAAATTGACCAAGGAAAAATCGTGAACGCCGAGGATGTGAAAATAAAACAAGCTATTGATACACTCGCCAAAATGACGGATGGTAAACTCGATACTGTGGAGAAATTAAAACTGCAACAAGCAATTGTAACATTAGCGGAAATCCAGGAGGGGCAAATTGGTAAACTGGAAGATATTAAATTACAACAGGCAATGGAATCTCTTGAGAAAATGGAAGAATATGGAGTCGTAAAAGTTGAGGAGTTGAAGTTAAAACAGGCGAAACAAACGATCACAAAAATGGGCAAGGGTGGAGTGAATAAAGCCGATCTGTCAAGATTGCAACAAGCCGTAGAAACTATTGCGAAGATGGACAAAGCCGAGACACGAGAATTGCGTCAAGCAATAGAAGTCCTTGCAGAAATGCAACCGGAAGAACTTGAACAAATGAAAGATGTCAAATTACAACAGGCAATGGAATCTCTTGAGCAATTGGAAGGCAGCAAGGGAAAAGTCAAAATTGAACAGATGAAACTCAAACGGGCGAAGACAACGGTGGCCAAAATGGACAAGGGTGAAGTTAATAAGGTACAGCTACCAAAATTGCAACAAGCTGTGGAAACTATTGCCAAATTGAACATTGCCAAAATGGACAAAACGGAGACACAAAATTTGCAACAAGCAATAGAAGTCCTTGCAGAAATACAAGAGGGACAAACTGACAAATTAGAAGACACCAAATTACAAAAGGCCATGGAATCTCTCCAGAAAATAGAAGAATCTGGAGTTGCGAAAGTCGAAGAGTTAAAGCTAAAGCGGGCTAAACAAACGGTGGCCAAAATGGACAAGGGTGAAGTAAATAAAACCGAGCTACCAAAGTTGCAGCAAGCGGTAGAAACTATTGCGAAAAGCGACAAGGCCAAACTAGACAAAGCGGAGACACAAAAACTGCAACAAGCAATAGAAGTTCTCGCAGAAATACAAGAGGGACAAACTGACAAATTAGAAGACACCAAATTACAAAAGGCCATGGAATCTCTCCAGAAAATAGAAGAATCTGGAGTTGCGAAAGTCGAAGAGTTAAAGCTAAAGCGGGCTAAACAAACGGTGGCCAAAATGGACAAGGGTGAAGTAAATAAAACCGAGCTACCAAAGTTGCAGCAAGCGGTAGAAACTATTGCGAAAAGCGACAAGGCCAAACTAGACAAAGCGGAGACACAAAAACTGCAACAAGCAATAGAAGTTCTCGCAGAAATACAAGAGGGGCGCATTGATAAATTGAATGATACAAAATTACAACAGGCAATGGAATCTCTGGAGAAAATTGAACAATCTGGAGTTGTAAAAGTAGAAGCGGCGAAGCTAAGACAAGCAAAACAAACGATCACAAAAATGGACAAGAGCAAAATAATTAACGTCGAGTTACCAACATTGCAACAAGCCGTAGAAACTATTGCCAAAATGGACAAAGCCAAACTGGACAAAACAGAAACACGATCTCTGCAACAAGCAATACAAGTTCTAGCTGAAATTCAAGAGGGACAAACCGATAAATTGGAAGATACCAAATTACAACAAGCAATGGAATCTCTGGAGAAAATTGAAGAATCTGGAGTTGTAACAGTCGAAAAGTTGATGCTAAAGCAGGCGAAGGAAACTGTCGCAAAAATGGACAAGGGCAAAGTAAATAAAGCCGAGTTACCAAAATTGCAACAAGCTGTAGAGACTATTGCGAAAATGGACAAGGCCAAACTGGGCAAAGCGGAAACACAAAAACTGGAACAAGCAATAGAAGTCCTTGCCGAAATACACGAGGGACAGACTGATAAATTGGAAGATACCAAATTACAACAGGCAATGGAATCTCTGGAGAGAATTGGAGAATCAGGAAGCGTAAAAGTCGAAGAGTTGAAACTAAAACAGGCAAAGAAAATTGTAGACAAAATGGACAAGGGCAAAGTAAATAAAACCGAGCTACCAAAATTACAACAAGCCGTAGAAACAATCGCCAAAATGAACAAGGCCGACATCGGGAAAGCGGAAGCAACAAAATTGCAACAAGCAATCGAAGTCTTAGCAGATTCGCAAGCGGGAGAAATTGAAGAAATTAATGATACCAAATTACAACACGCAATGGAATCTTTGGAACAATTAGAAGATAGCAAGGGAACGGTCAAAATTGAAGAGATGACACTCAAAGAGGCGAAGAAAACTGTCGCAAAAATGGACAAAGGTGAAGTAAATAAGGTGGATCTGCCGAAATTACGGCAAGCTGTAGAAACTATTGCCAAATTAAAGAATGCCAAAATGGACAATACTGAAACACAAAAACTGAAACAAGCAATCGAAATCTTGGCAGAAATACAAGGCGATGAAGTTGGTGAACTGGGAGATGCTAAATTGCAACAGGCAATAGAATCTCTCACAAAAATAGAAGAGTCGAGAGCGGTCAAAATAGAAGAGGTGAAGTTAAAACAAGCGAAACAAACGATCACAGAAATGGACAAAGGTGAAGTAAACAAGATTGGACTACCGAAACTCCAACATGCTGTAGAAACAATCGCCAAAATGAACAAGGCTGAAATCGGGAAAGCGGAAGCAACAGAATTGCAACAAGCGATAGAAGTCTTAGCAAAAATGCAACCGGAAAAACTGGAACAAATGAAAGACATCAAATTACAACAGGCAATGGTATCTCTTGAACAATTGGAAGATAGCAAGGGAACAGTAAAAATTGAACAGATGAAACTAAAACAGGCAAAGAAAACTGTAGCAAAAATGGACAAAGGTGAAGTAAATAAGGTGGATCTACCGAAATTACTACAAGCTGTAGAAACTATTGCTAAAATGGATAGGGCCAAAATGGACAAAGTCGAATCTCAAAAATTGCAACAAGCAATAGAAGTTCTCGCACAAGTAGAGATGGCTGAGATACGAAACTTGGAAGATGAGAATTTACAACAGTCACCAGAATCGGTTGTAGAAAGTAATGACCAAAGATTAAAACAGGCGAAAGCAACTCTTCTAAGTATGGGGGAAGGGAAATTAGTTGAAGTAGAGGTACTAAAATTAAAACAAGCCATAGAGACCATTGCAAAACTGGAGAAGGGCAAGGTGGACAATGAGGACGAAGTCAATTTTATACAAGCAATTGAAACTCTCGCACATGCTCAAGACGGAAAACTAGATAAAGTAAAGGAAATCGAACTAAAGAAAGCTGTAGAAATGCTTTCAGAAATACAGGAGGCCACGATTCGCCGACCAGAAGGACCAAAAATACAACAAGCGATAGAATCACTCGAGAAAATTCGAGATATGGAAATAGTTCAAGTGGAAAAGGTCAAACTGGAACATGCGATAGAAAGACTCACAAAAGTCGAAGAAGGCAAGACTGTTGACCCTAAGTTGCAACTCGCAATTGAAACAATCGCCAAAATGGCCGACAGAAATGTAGGAAAGGTGGAGCAGCTAAAATTGGAACAAGCGATTCACGTTCTATCAGAAATTGGAGAGAGTAAGATGGAACCGCCTAGTTTAAAGCAAGCCATAGAATCCTTAGTTAAATTGGAGAAACTGAAAGCAGTTCAGACTGATCGATTGGAACTCAAACTAGCGAAAGAGATGTTGACACAAATCGAACAAGGGAAAATAGCTAACGTGGAAGAATTGCGGTTGGAACAAGCATGTGCAACACTTGCTGAAATGGGCGATGGAAACATAGGCAAGCTACAGGAAGTTAAATTGAAGGAGGCAGTACATCAACTCGCCAAAGTGGCCGAAACCGAAGCAGATAAATTGCCAGAGCTGAAATTACAACTGGCAATAGAGACACTTGTACAGTTAGAGGATTGTAAAATAGTTAGAACAGAAGAACTAAAATGGAATCAAGCCAAAGGTTTGCTGAAAAGAATGGCGGAAGGGAAGTTGGTCAAAGTCGATGAAGTTGAATTAAACCAAGCGATAGAAATTCTGGCAAAGTTAGAACAAGGAGAAGAGCTACAACTTCAGCAAGCTATAGAAGTCCTCGCAGCAATGGAATTGGGAGAAATTCGTAAGGTGGACGTCATTAACTTACAACAAGCGATGGTGGCGGTCGTAAAACAGGAGGAAGAAGGCGGATTCAAAATGGATAAACAGAAATTGAAACAAGCCAAAGACGCCATTGCAGAAATGCAAGAAGGCAAATTGGACCAAGACTTGTTGTTAAAACAAGCTGTGGAAACAATTGCGAAAATGAGCGAGGGCATAATAGGCAAAGTGGAAGCCCAAAAACTGGAGCAAGCGATACAATTTCTAGCAAAACCGAAGCTCACACAAGTAGGCGAAGGCAAATCGGAAAAGGTGAAAGTAAACGAAGCAATGGAAACGATTGTAAAAATGGAAAAAGGCGAAACAGGGAAAATACAAATGGTGAAACTGAATCAAGCCAAACAAATACTCCAACAAATAGCAGAAGGCGAAATAGCTAACCTGCAAGAACTGCAACTGAAACAAGCAATTGAAGTACTTGCAAAAATGGACGATAATACGGATGAACTAAAATTGCAACGCGCTGTAGAACTTATTGCAGAAGTGGAAGAAGGGAAGATCGACAAAGTGGGACAGCTCAAGTTAAAATTGGCAATGGAATCTCTTCATAAAGTGGAGACAGGTAAACTTGTGAAGACAGAAGGACTGAAAATACAAAAGGCGAAGGCAACACTCATAAAAATTGCGGAAGGGAAAATGGACAAAGAGGATGTGTTGAAGTTAAAACAAGCAGTTGAGACGCTTGCACAAATGGGGGATGGTAAACTTGACAAGGTTGAGGAGTTTAATTTGCAACAGGCGATAAAAACTCTAATAGAAATTGAGGAGGGTCAAATTAGTACAGCCGAGGACTTGGAACTGCTACATGAACCGATGGAATTAAAATTGAAGAAGGCAAGGAAAACCCTATCAAAAATGGAAGAAGGAAAATTAGTTGAAGTAGAGGTACTCAAATTAAAACAATCAATAGACATGCTCACAAATATGGAAAAGGGTAACATTGATGAAGTGGAGAGTAAGAAATTAATGCAAGCAATAAATACGCTGGCAAGAGCAAAGGAAGGGCGAATTGACAAAGCGATGAAAGGAGAACTTCAGCAGGCTGTGAAAACACTCGCAGAAATAGAGGAGGTCAAATCTCAAAGAGCGGAAATCCAGAAAAACCAGGAACGGGTAGAAAAAGATAATGACGGCCTAAAATTACATCACGCGATCGAGTCTCTTATTAAATTGGAAACGGGAAAGACTGTCGAAGTTGACCAGTTGAAACTAAAGCAAGCCAAGGAAACGCTGTCAAAACTTGAGAAGGGCAATATCGATAAGGTTGATGTACCAAAATTACAACAGGCGGTAGACACCCTTGCAAAAATGGACACGGCTAAAATAGAAAAACCGGACAGATTAAAGCTGCAACAAGCAATAGAAGTCCTGGCAGAAATCGAAGCAGGAGCAACTGGTAGAATTAAAAACACACAATTACAACAAGCGATGGAGTCTCTCGTTAAAGTGGAACAAGGTGGCGTTGTAAAGATGGATGAAATGAAACTTCAACAGGCCGGGCAAACACTCTCAAAATTGGAAAAAGGCAACTTCGATAAAGTGGAGGTCCCGAAATTGCAGCAAGCTATAGAAACGCTTGCAAAAATGGATAAGGCCAAAATGGACAAGGCGGATACATTAGAACTGCAACAGGCAATAGAAGTTCTCGCAGAAGTTGAGCAAGGAGAAACCGATAAATTGGAAGAAATACGATTACACAAGGCAATGGAGTCTCTCGTAACATTGGAAGAAGGCAAGTTTGTCAAAGTGGATAAATTGAAACTGAAGCAAGCTGGGCAAACTCTCTCGAAATTGGAGAAAAGCAAAGTCGATAAAGTGGATGTCCCGAAATTGCAAGAAGCTGTAGAAACGCTTGTAAAAATGGATAACGCGAAAATGGACAAGGCGAACACATTAAAACTGCAACAGGCAATAGAAGTTTTCGCAGAAGTTGAGCAGGGAGAAACCGAGAAAATGGAAAACACACAATTACACAAAGCAATGGAGTCTCTTGTGCAGTTAGAAGATGGAAAGGCTGTCAAGGTAGAGGAATTCAAACTAGAACAAGCTAAGCAAACGGTATTAAAACTGGAGAAGGGGCAAATCAATAAGATGAAATTGCCAAAATTGCAACAAGCTGTTGAAACCCTTGCAAAAATGGACAAGGCAAAAACAGATAAAGCTGAAACAGTTAAGTTGCAAGAAGCAATAGAAGTTCTCGCCGAACTTGAGCAAGGAGAAACAGCGCAAATGGAAGGCGTACAATTACAAAAAGCGATAGACTCACTTGTTCAGTTAGAAGATGGAAAGGTTGTCCAAGTTAATGAGTTCAAACTAAAGCAAGCCAAGCAAACGCTGTCAAAACTGGAGAAGGGCAAGATCAATAAGATTGAGGTTCCGAAATTGCAACAAGCTGTTGAAACCCTTGCAAACATGGATAGATCTAAAATTGATAAGGCAGATACACTTAAGTTGCAACAAGCAATTGAAGTTTTGGCAGAAATTGCGGAGGGAAAAGCCCAAGAAATGGAAGACACGCAATTACATAAGGCCATGGAGTCACTCGTCAAGTTGGAAGAAGACAAAGTAATCAAGATCGACAAGTTGAAATTGAAACAGGCCGAACATACGCTGACAAAGCTCGAGAAGGGCAAAATCGATAAGATTCAGGTTCAGAAATTGCAACAAGCTCTCGAAACCCTCGCAAAAATGGATAATGCGAAACTGGACAAAGGGAATACAATTAAACTGCTACAAGCAATTGAAGTTCTAGCAGAAATAGAACAACATGAAACCGAAGAAATTGGAGATATACAATTACATAAGGCAATGGAGACTTTCGTGACGTTGCAGGAAAGCAAGGCGGTCAAGGTGGATAAGGTGAAGCTTAAACACGCTGAACAAACTCTCTCGAAATTGGAGAAAGGGCAAATCAAAAAGATGGAGCTGCCACAATTGCAGCAAGCTGTGGACACCCTAGCGGAAATGAACAATGGAAATGTCGACAAAGCGGATGCTATTAAATTACAACAAGCAGTTGAAGTACTAGCAGAAATTGACGAGAAAGAAATCAATCAATTAGAGGACATCAAATTACATCAGGCAATCGAGATTATTATCAAACTAGAAGATGGGAAACTTGCCACAGTGAATGAGTCTAAACTGAAACAAGCCAAACAAGTTCTATCGAAAGTGGAGAAAGGCGAAATTAATAGAATAGGACTACCAAAATTGCAACAATCGATCGAAACTCTTGCGAACATGCACACAGCCATACTCGACAAAGCGAATATTACTGTATTGCAAGAAGCAATTGAAGTTCTAGCAGACATTGAACAAGGAGAAATCAATAAGTTGGAAGACGTAAAATTACACCAGGCAATGGAGTCTCTTGTCAAATTGGAGAAGGGAACGACGGTCAAAGTGGACGAAGTGAAACTGAAACAAGCCGGACAAACTTTGTCGAAGCTGGAGAAGGGAAAAATTGATAAGGCAGAGATACCACAAATGCAACAAGCTGTAAAAACACTTGCCAAAATAGATAATGCCAAACTCCAAGAAGCGGATACAATTAAATTACAACAAGCAATTGAAGTTCTAGCAGAAATTGAACAGGCCGAAGTCGACAAAATTGAGGAAATACAATTACATAAGGCAATGGAGTCCCTCTTGAATTTGGAAGAAGGAAAGGTGGTCAAGGTAGATGAGATAAAACTGAAACAAGCCGGGAAAACTCTCTCCAAATTGGTGAAGGGCAAAATCAATAAGGTGAAACTACCTGAATTGCAGCAAGCTGTTGAAACTCTTGCCAAAATGGACGGAGCTAAAATAGATAAAACGGATACAGTCAAATTACAACTAGCAATCGAAGTTCTAGCACAAATTGAACAGGAAGAAACTGATCATTCAGCGGATATCCAATTACATCAGGCAATCGAGACTCTCATCAAACTAGAAGATGGGAAGATGGCTAAAGTCGATGAAGTGAAACTAAAGCAAGCCAACCAAGTTCTATCGAAAGTGGAGAAAGGTAAAATTAATCAGGCGGAAGTACCAGAAGTGCAACAAGCCATAGAAACGCTTGCAAGAATGCAGGTGGCAAAACTTGACCCGGCGGACACAGTTAAATTGCAACAAGCAATTGAAGTTCTGGCACAAATTGAGCAGGGCGAAGTTGATAAAATGGAGGAAGTACAATTACATAAGGCAATGGAGTCTCTCGTCAAGTTGGAAGAAGGCAAGGTGGTCAAGGTGGATGTGGTAAAACTGAAACAGGCCGAAGAAACGCTCTCAAAACTGGAGAAGGGCAAAATCAGTAAGGCGGAAGTACCAAAACTACAACAAGCCGTAGAATCCCTTGCAAAAATGGACTCTGTGAAGCTGGACAAAGTGGATACAATTAAATTGGAACAAGCAATCGAAGTTCTAGCAGAAATAGAACAACAAGAAACAACACAAATGGAAGACATAAAACTAAAACACGCCATGGAGACTCTGGTCAAGTTAGAGGAAGGGAAATTAGCCAAAGTGGATGAGGTGAAACTAAAACAGGCCAGCCAAACACTCTCGAAAGTAGAAAAAGGCAAATTAAACAGGAGGGAGGTACCGAAATTGCAACAGGCTTTAGAAACGATTGCAAATATGAACACCGTCAAACTCGACAAAGCAGAAATTATTACATTACAAGAAGCACTAGAAGTTCTTGCAGAAATTGAGCAAGGAGAAACTGGCACTATTGAGGACATCCTATTACACCAGGCAATGGCATCCCTTGTAAAATTAGAAGAAGGGAAAGTCGCCAAAGTGGATGAGTCGAAACTGAAACAAGCCGGGCAAACACTTTCGAAACTGCAAAGAGGCAAAATCAATAAAGCGGAAGTACCAAAACTGCAACAAGCTGTAGAATCCCTTGCGAAAATGGACAAAGCCAAACTCGACAAGGCTGAAACTATAAAAATGCAACAAGCCATTGAAGTTCTCGCTGAAATCGAACAATTGGAAACTGACAAAATGGAAGACATAAAATTACATCAAGCAATCGAGTGTTTCGTAAAATTAGAAGACGGGAAAATGGTCAAATTGGACGAATACAAGGTGAAGCAGGCAGGGCAAACTCTATCAAAACTTGAGAAAGGAAAGTTGAATAAGGTGGAGCTACCAAAACTTCAACAAGCTATAGAAACCCTTGCTGAAATGAATTATGCCGAACTCGACAACGCGGGTACAAAGAAATTACAACAGGCAATTGAAGTTCTCGCAGAAATTGAACGACAAGAAACCGAAAAAATAGAAGATATCAAATTACATCAAGCAATCGAGTCTCTGGTGAAATTAGAAGTGGGAAATATCTTAAAGGTTAACCAAATGAAAATAGAACTGGCCGGGCAAACCCTTTCGAAACTCGAAAAGGGTAAAATCAATAAGATGGAGGACCCAAAATTGCAACCGGCGATAGAAATCCTGGCAAAAATGGAAAGTAAAATTGACAAAGTGGAGTCGTCACAATTGCACCAAGCAGTTATAGCTCTTGCAGAAATTGAAGAATATGAAATTAGACAACTGGAGGAATTAAAATTACAGCTTGCAATTGAAGTTTTAGGGAAAATACAGGATGTTAAGATGTTCGAAATTGAGGGACAGAAGTTGAAGAATGCAAGAATTACTCTCACTGAGGTGAAAATAAACAATGCGGAAACTTGGAAAGCAAAGCAAGCCATTGAAATGCTGACCACAATGGACCATGCCGGTTTAAGCAAAGCAGACGCACTTAAATTACAAGAAGGAATTGAACTACTCGCAAAATTGGATGAGCTAGAAATTTGTAAAATAGAAGGCGTAGACTTGCAACAGGCTATGGAATCATTGGTTACAGTCGAGGAAGGTAAAATCGTCAAATTGGAGCTGGAGAAATTTAAACGAGCGAAAGATGCAATTATACGACTGGAACAACCCAAAGTATCAAATGTTGAACTGGAGTTAAAGCAGGCAGTTGAAACTCTTGCGGCTAGTAATATTGACCAATCCGACATGACGGCAGAACGTGTCTTGAAGGAGGCCATACACGTTCTTTCTAAAATAGAAGAGGGTAGAACTGAAAAACGGAAAAAACTCGAACTGAAAAGGGCAATAGAAACCATCGTGAAGGTTGAGAGAGACAAAGTCGTAGTAGTGGAAGGTCATAAGTTGAGACAAGCAAAGGTAACGCTCACTAAATTGGACAGAGCGAAGTCTGTGAAGCTGGATGAATTCCGACTATCTCAAGCGATAGAAATACTCGCCAAATTGGGTGAAGGGAAAATCGATAGTACGAAGGAAATGGAATTGAAGCGAGCAATAGAAGTACTCGCTGCAGCTAAGGTGGAGCTTATGGAAGAGGAGACTGCACATGAAGAGGAAATGACCGATGAAGAGAAAAATGTTGTAGACAAGAAAGCTGCAGAGGAAAAGAAAATCGCTGATGAGAAAAAAGCTGCAGAAGAAAAGAAAATCGCTGATGAGAAGAAAGCGGCTGAGGAAAAGAAAATCGCTGATGAGATAAAGGCTGCAGAAGAAAAGAGAATTGCTGATGAGAAGAAAGCTGCAGAAGAAAAGAAAATCGCTGATGAGAAGAGAGCTGCAGAGGAAAAGAAAATCGCTGATCAGAAGAACGCTGCAGAAAAAAAGAAAATTGCTGATGAGAAGAAAGCTGCCGAGGAAAAGAAAATCGCTGACGAGAATAAAGCGGCCGAGGAAAAGAAAATCGCTGAAGAGAAGAATGCGGCCGAGGAAAAGAAAATCGCTGATGAGAAGAAAGCTGCAAAGGAGAAGAAAGCTGCAGAGGAAAAGAAACTCGCTGATGAGAAAAAAGCTGCCGAGGAAGAGAAACTTGCTGATGAGCAGAAAGGTGCAGAAGAAAAAAGAATTGCTGATGAGAAACAAGCTGCCGAGGAAAAGAAAATTGCTGATGAGCAGAAAGCTGCAGAAGAAAAGAAAATTGCTGATGCGAAGAAAGCTGCAGAAGAAAAGATAATCGCTGATGAGAAGAAAGCTGCAGAAGAAAAGAAAATCGCTGATGAGAAGAAAGCTGCAAACGAAAAGAAAATCGCTGATGAGAAGAAGGCTGCAGAAGAAAAGAAAATCGCTGATGAGAAGAAAGCTGCAGAAGAAACAAAAATCGCTGATGAGAAGAAAGCTGCAAAAGAAAAGAGAATTGCTGACGAGCAGAAAGCTGCAGAAGAAAAGAGAATCGCTGATGAGATAAAAGCCGCAGCAGAAAAGAGAATTGCTGATGAGCAGAAAGCTGCAGAAGAAAAGAAAATCGCTGATGAGAAGAAAGCTGCAGAAGAAAAGAGAATTGCTGATGAGCAGAAAGCTGCAGAAGAAAAAAAAATCGCTGATGAGAAGAAAGTTGCAGAAGAAAAGAAAATCGCTGATGAGAAGAAAGCTGCAGAAGAAAAGAAAATCGCTGATGAGAAGAAAGCTGTAGAAGAAAAGAAAATCGCTGATGAGAAAAAAGCTGCAGAAGAAAAGAAAATCGCTGATGAGAAGAAAGCTGCAGAAGAAAAGAGAATTGCCGACGAGCAGAAAGC
>JAQFYE010002290.1:0-18623 GCA_034694305.1 Protaphorura glebata | reverse complement strand
AAGAATGAAACCTGTCCCTGAGCTAGTCCGAGCTACGATGGTCCAGCTGAGACAACACAGCCCGTGTCGCCCAATATGTGCTGGAAAGTGTACCAGAGGACTGGCTGGTCGCCTGAGACAGGTTTCACTATCTGTGTCACCCTGTACTAATTGGAAGTAGATTTTGAGTATTGTTAGCATATCTTGTGCCCAATGACGTGTGAATAGTTGGGATATAAAGGGTTTGAGTAGAAGAAAGGTGGGATTAGAGTTCTTGGACACTTTGCTATTGTTTCCTTGAGGAGGAGAGGGAGTGTCCCATTGTTTTGTCCCAAGAACCCGGACCCAAGGTGGTGGTTGTGGTAGGTGGTCCTCACCAGTGGCCAATGAGAAAGGAGTCAACTTTATTCTTCGTCAAATGAACCCCTTTTTGCTTGTGCGCTCGTACCAGACCGCAGAGTAAAACCAATTCATCTCAATTCACAATCCAAAGGGAATAGAATAGAAGAGAAAAATAGATGGGCCAATATGAGACCCAGGTTGGGACCTTTCGGTCCTCAGTCACAGAATGTATCGCACCAGATCGGGTCAACTCCAATAAAAGTGTCCCAAAGGTACTCAGAAAGAATTCCTCCCCAAAAATTTGTGGCTTGATTTTATCCTGTCTAGAAATTTTGATTCTATTAGTAATGTCTCGACATCAATTGGTAGCTAATATCAAAAGATCTATGAAATAATTTACACTAATTATGATTCAATGAAATATTTGTGGCAGAATGTTACCGGAAACTGCTAAATGGGCAAGGAATTCATATTCACTTGTATGAGAAATAGTTGAAAAAGTACTACGTTAATTATTTCCTGGAAGACACGCAAACAATACATTGCACAAAGCAAGCAATCCGATTCAAACCCGTCAAACTATTCCTCATCGGTTTGAAAAAAAAGTGAAGATGAAAATTTGATATAAATGTGAAGGTGGATGTTTGAATTGAAAATTGAATTTTCGTAATTGTTGTGAAGAATGCTTTAGAAGACTCAAAGAAAAACGAATACACAATTATTTGTATCTGGAGAATTTGTGACATTCTTGTGTATTGACATAGTTTGCCCCATTGATTCTTTCGTATTCCTTTTGGTGAGAAAAGAAAAGACGTTCGAAAAAAAAAATGCTTCCTTTGTTTTGTTTACAATCACATACATAAAGTTCCAGAGATATTTGTTTGTTTGTCGTCTTTTGGAAATGAATTCTGGATACGTACGTCCGTTCAACGATTCTATAAGTTATTTACGTGTGTGGGATTCTGTTGAAACTTGAAACCCTCCACACTGCACTGCCTGCTCTGTAGTCAAATTGTGATTAGATAAGTAGTCACTATTTGAGTTAACAATACAATTTGAATGGTGTATTTACACACATGTGGAGACAATGATACAGATTCTTGTATTTGGACGTTAAAAGTTGAAAAAAAAGGTATAAAGACCGTCGATAGTTTTGTTATTGACTCATTCGGATTGTTCGGTTTGGACATCCAGGGAATTGATAAGAGTTGACAGTGGCAGTGAAAATAAAGGTTTCAAAGGAATTTATCAGAACCTTTTACTCGAATACTTTTAGTATAGTTTACAACTCTGACGAGGAAACACATAATAAAGTGATCATCCTCTTGACGTGTATAAACTTGAACTATTAATTACTTTTATCGGAAGGAAAATATAAGTTTGTGGAAAAATCGTTCTTGTGTGTTATGGCATCAATGGTTATGGCAAACGTGAAAATGCATTCCCCACCAAATCAGGATCACATTAAACGACCGGTAATGAAATTTTTAACCTCGTCTTAATAATACTATTTTTCACCTTTAGGTATTTCAGAATTTCAGAAACTTGAGCTCATCATAGTTTAATCGAAAAAAAGTGTCTCTCAATCCCTTCAATTCCTATTATTATTGTAATTTTAGATGAATGCGTTCATGGTGTGGTCTAGAGGACAACGAAGGAAAATGGCACAAGAAAATCCAAAAATGCACAATTCAGAAATTAGTAAACGATTGGGTGCGGAATGGAAATTGTTGTCTGAAACTGAAAAGCGCCCGTTCATTGATGAAGCGAAACGGCTGAGGTAAAAAAAAATTTCAACTTTCATTGCAAGAATATACCTGCAGTTTCGGTCGGATTGTCTGAATAATGTATGGTACAAATAAAAGTGTCAAGTACTATTAAGTATTAAACACTTCACAAAATAATATAATTAATTAGCAGGAAAATCTCAGTCCACCTCATAAATGCTCGGCGGATTTAAATTGAGGAAGATAATCTATCTTTTTAAGCAAGATTGATTTTTCCTGATATCAAAATACGTAAATCGTAAAGGAGACTAAGAATATTTCGAAGTACGTGTCTAAAGTGCGAGAAACTCTTTCCACATGCAATTTGTAGGCGAGTTGATATGTACAACGCAATATGTCTATAGATTATTATCAAAACTTTTAACGCATTTTGAAAATTCAAATTACATCATACATTTGTTTTTGTTGCTAGTCAAATGCTATTATTTTGTCCAATTCCAATTCACATTTGGAAAGCGAATCTTAAATTCGTAAGTTCACTGATGCGAAACCACAATTTTCACGCCGAAAAGACTTCTAATTTCTACTCACCGAGACCTAAATTTAGGGGGGGGGGGGAATCGGACTCCAGACATTAAAATTATTCAAAAAATGTATTCTTATGCTATGTTTAGAAACGTAATAGGGTCATTGAGACACAAACGCAGCATTAAAATAGGTCACCGCGACTATCTGAGTTAAGCGAGCATATAGTCGCATGAGTATTGTGTCGTATGATCATAAATTACTCCATTTTATGAGATCACGCCCAAATTATTGTCGGAATGTCGCCCGAACACGGTCGCCTGAGATATTTTTCAACGTTTTTGTTTTCGCTTTACCTAGAATTCGCCTTATTTTCGAATTGATGTACTGAACACTTTTTAAGCATAGCATTTCCTGTCTGTTTTCTTCCAGAGCTCTACACATGAAAGAGCATCCAGAGTACAAATATCGACCGCGTCGAAAGCCGAAACCAACCCTCATTCACACATCCACAAAAGGAAAACCGGACAACAATGGAAACAAATTTCAGTTCGGCCCATTGTCCACTTCTATGATTCGAGCGATGGACAGTCTTGCCGCCCGCGGTCCAAACCCATTCTTTTCTCAATCCGGTGGTGGCGGAGGTGGTCATCACGGACACGGAGGTCACGGTCATCTTTCTCTCCCAATCCCGCCGCCACCAACTTCAGGCATTGGAAATGTCCCACCCGGACTTCAAGGCTTCCCAGCCGACTTTTCGCGTCTATTCCCGCCGTTCATGAATCATCCGAGTATTTCAGAAGCAATTCTTTCCCGTTTGGCTACACATCGAGCCATGGGATTTGATGATCACAATCACAATCACAATCATAATTCACATCCGAGTAACAACATTTCGAGACGTTCAATCCCATCCCCTGTTGGGAGTCATACGAGTAATCGTGAATTGTCTCAATCACCCAATCGTCATCATCACGTAAGTTCTTCTAAGAGGTCTTCATCATCTGCGTCCAGGTCACCTTCACCATCTCCACAGCCAATCCCACCTCATCATCATCCCTTCATGCATTACCCGGGTGGGTGTGGGTATCCGTCACCGATTTACCCGGGTTTCTATCCCTCACCTTATGCTGCAGCCCTGTACTCGGGTCTACCACAATTTCTACCCGGACATCATCCGTCTGTCGATTCTCATCATCAACATCATTCTGATTTTGCCGCATCCTTGATGGCAGAACATTCCGCTGCGGCTTCTGTAGCCGCCGCTGCAGCAGCAGCCTCTATTATTCCCAAGAAATCTCCGGTTTATGTCCTCAAGTCAGAGTCAACAGCCACGTCCAGAAGATCTCCGTCTCCAGTTGTTTCCGTAGTTTAGTTAGCCCGTAAGACCGAAACTACCGGTGATCATTGAATTGATTGACAATGACATTCATTGAATGAAATTCTTCAAAACGTCAGAATTTCTGTATTTTCAATATTCGAATGGTATTTACTTTGCCAGCGTTATCTTTGCGAACGATCTACAGAAGGAACAACTTAATCTGTCAAATCGGTTCATTGGGATATTTATTTAAGCATTTAACTTGTTCAGTTCAAAGCAAATTCTTCATTCTGTTCTATTCATTCATTTATTCTATAGCATAGTTCCACATTTTTATTACAACTAAGTTGTAGAATTTATTTCATTCTTATTCATACATGGAAAAGTGAATTCAATCGATTTTGTCAAAGGCGAGCTTTGTCTCTGATCGTTTATAAAACGAATTTAAGAGACAGTTAAGCACATAATATTACATTTGCATTTACAATATGTTATTTTATGTGTAAATATGTACAGTAAATTAACAAATACGCAGAATAGACGTGTTATTGTAGTTTTACATTTAAGGTTACACTCTTATTGTAACACAAGAACGTTCACATCTGTTGTTTTCTTCCAGCACAACAATCATAATATTCACATTATACAATTCCACAGCTTTTTGGTCCACCATTATTTATACCAAATAAGTAAATGGGTGAAATGAATTCGTGTTTAGTGCTTAAAGTACGTAATAACATGACATACTTCTATTGTAACAGTGCTATGTAATTATATAAAATCCAGTCCGCTTTGAAATATAAATCTGCAAAATTAAACTAGACATATGTCTTATAAATCTGCAAAATTAAAATATTTGTCTTTCTTGTTAAATCGGCACGATTCGCCCGAGTTATTAGCCCTAACAATAATTTGTTATAAAAAAGAAAAATAAAACCCGAATTTTCATTGATGTTTCCAGTCGTGTTCATAATTGCATTTATTTTTAGTACCAGTAGAGGCATTCCGAAATTCAGAATAAATTTTAGCTTTCATGAGATTCTTTCAAAATTTGATGAATAATTCACAAAATCTCATCTCGTCTTCTTGAGAGTTCGAGGAATCAAATACATGTGATATTTAGTTTTTCTTCAGACTATTTGTTTTCAAGTCCGGTTTTAGTATTTATGAAGCCATTTTGTACACGCGGATGTCATAGGCGGCCGGGTTGAAACCACTTTCTAGAAATTCAAAAAGTTATGGCCGTGGGATGGGATTCATAATAATTGGATTTTAAGCTTAGAAGAAAAGTCAAGTAGTAATTTACAACCGAGTGTTAAAAAAATATAAAACTTGCATTGGAAAATTGAGCACAACATTTATCATCTGTGATAGCGTTTTGTGGAAAGTATATTAAAATAATTTGTTCTCGCACCCCCAGCACGTTTTATTCGGTTTAGTAATGCGATTAATCATGGAAAGTAGTACACGCGTCTCGCCTCATTGAATTGGCCTTACTAATAGTGAGTTTTTGTTTAAATTGAGGAACAAATAAAATGTGTTTCGTACTAAAGCATTGTGTCGCCATTAGCCGCAGACATCTGACTAGTCCGTCACTTAGGTTCGATATTATATCGCAGACAGTCAATCGTGGTTTTTGTTTTTCTATTGTTGTAGCTTAGACTAGACTCTTTAGCCTTCGTCAGCTTCACACAGGGTAAATAAATTTTACCCTGAGCTTCACACACTCCACACACCTCGAATAAATAAAAAATTATAATGCGAACAATATATGGGTAGTTTTTACAATAATAAAAAGTTGTAAAAAGGGTAAACGTATGTGATAATTCAATGCTATTCTCATTCTTACGAGCCGTATTAGAAGGGTTAATAGTAGACCAATAAAATTGAATAAAAATTAGTAATAGATAACTTTTCCAGGATCACTTTCCACTTTTATTGTATGAGCAAATAATAAACTTCTGAGTACGAGTAAGTAGCATTTTTACACAGGGTGACCCAAAAATATCAGTTGATTGTGTATGCCTTTCACTAGCCACGAATACGGATTCTACGTTATCATTAAGTATTTTAAGGAATATTATTATTGAGCCATTCCTTAGCTGTTGTAGGCGGTAGCTTTTCCGTCTTTAGCGGAAAAGCTAAGGACGGAAGTGGATTAAATTAACTGAAAATCCGTTAAAATAGTAATAGCAGACAATGTGAAATATTATCAGTGAACTTTATTTAATAATTTTCTCGTTAGCAATCGTGGTCGAGAATCCTAAAATATAATTACTCTAATTAATTTCCTCAAGGTAGGATTAATGGTCGGATACCCTAATTAGTAACACGAAGGAATTGGTACTCGGATTGGTCTTAAGAGGATACATTTAATAGTAGGAAGATCTGTAAAGGATTGAAAGCACAAAAACACGGTCTGCTTCTATCACTACATAAATGGAATGACGAAAAAAAGTGTATGAAAGTTTAAGGATTTCTAAATACGAATATCAATGTTGTTTATAATTGCCATTTCTGTGTCAATGTCATTTTTATTCTTGTTGGGAGAAAAAAAGCTCGAAATTAGTATAAAAAAAATTGACCCACCCAGTATACCGTGGAAAAGGTGGATGAGATAATGAAATTCTTATACAAATAGAGTTAAACAAATTCTATTTGTCAAATATGACATTCAACGTAAGGCAAATAAATACAAATGCAAGAACACATAAAAAGATATTTTTTTGGCTGCGCGTTTAGTCTCAGGAAACATGATATGATGTCGCCAATGCAATGGCAAATCTGTATCATCGGGGTGGCGCTGTGGCGCCGACATATTCGTAATGTAACGCAAAAACAAATCCTTGATGAGAGCCACACAATAAACTCAATTTGACTTTGTATTGTTGAACAAACAATCCAAATCGTCGATACAAAGAGGATATAACACTTCACGAGTTGCATATCGAAGCCGACACAGTCACTCCACCTGTATCGGAAAACCCTGTAGAATTCTAAAAAATGACGCCTGTCTGCCCGGTTTGCGTTTTTATGGTAAATCTGAGCCTGAGCTAAAACAATGACTCAAAATTTTGCCGATTAGATTTCACATGTATCCGTGGAATAATGATGATTCAACGATTTCATATTCAGATCTCAGGCCCACTGTGTTTAATACGGGAACATTGTGCGACACGTCATTCGGTTCAATACACGTGTGAGCAACTTTTTTCAGGAAATCTTGGAACGTTTCCTGCAAAACTTCCCGGTACAAGATGTTTCCAATACTAAACTATTTTATTGCGGTACTTCGATTTTGGTGGTCGCTGTTACATAATTTGGGTAACTCTTTGAGCCTCTGACATTCGACATACTTTAATGACTTGACTGAAAGTTGATCTAGACATTATGCCTTATTTTGAAAGCTTCAAATTTCTGATTTATGTAAAATCGTTACATTGTTCTGTACCATAATTAGTTAATTGTAGCGAAGTAACACATCTGGACTGTATTGCGACGTTTAGCAAATCCATGGACAGAGAAATCCTTCAAATTATTCTCTCTCTTCTGTACTATATTAGCATGGAAATCCCCAATTATTCGAAATCATTGAATAGAGTTATAAAACCTTGTCAAAAGGGTAGAATAGAAATTATTATCTTCATTTTTCCCAAGTATTGAAAACTTGAGAGTGACAGTGAATGGTCAACGCAAAAAAAAACAACCGAACAGGTGCGTATAATTTTTCTATTCTCATCCTCTGACAAAACGGCTCCAAGTCTAATCTTTACTAGCCAGCCTAATAATTTAACAGTCTCGGAGTGATCTGTTTCCCTACTCCACAGTCCATGGTGGCCTTTCAAATCAGTAATCCAGGTGACTTGATAAAAAATATTGTCTCGCAAAAAAAAAAGAATGAATTTAAACAAATAAGGTCATAATGTTCGTTAGTTTTTGTAATTATTGCAGTTCCAGTTCCAGTAAAAAAAGTATACCTGAAGAGTTGTGAGAATCAGGCAGGTGCAACCTAAAAAAGCTGAAACAGCTTACACTTTACAAATACAAATGTGGAGTAGATCAATCATCAATAATGTTTCCATTATTACTTACTAAAGCGCAGTATAAAATCCAATGTAAAAGGGTGAAGGGAAAATTAAGTCCAGACAATTAGAATGCTTCACAACTATGTTCCAATTCCATTCGTATGTATTTGCTGAAATCATGGTCCGAGGTCAGTCAAAATTCAATAGATCACACAACAAATAGGACATACTTAGGGAATTAATTTATGATGAAGTGTTGCCAGCAGGTGGTGATGTTCTTGTACCAGAATTGAAAGGAAAGGAGCAACGGATTTTTTTTTCTATTATATAATTCCATTTTTATCAGCTATTCTCAAAAGCATTGCAAATCCCTTGTCATGTTTGTATATCCTCTAGGAACAAAAATAAAAAAGTCCAACTTCAATAAATAATCCCGTGAATGCGATTTCTGGAATTGAAAATTGTGGGAAAAATTAACTTCTAGAACCATATCAGGACAACCCGGTTACGTACAAATAATAATTGTCACCCAAGCTTAAAATTAGAAATTTCTCCATACCTGTGGACAGGGAAGAAAATATTTATCTCTAATTGACTAATTTGATTGAATTAATTTTAAATCTGATTTAATTGCTGTAGATGCGCTGATGTTGTGCGCAGCCTTGCACACGCAAATTGCTTGTTTTCAAATAAACAGCTTCCGCACACCTCCAACTGAAGACATTTTTCATCATTCATTCATAAATTATTAGCTTAAGATAATTTAAATGGTGAAAGGCACAACTTTCACCACCATCGGAATAGAATTAAAAGCCAACCTAGTATGGAAATGTCCGACTGAGTTTTCAATATGAAAAAATCACAGTCCTGGTAGATTCTACTCTATCTCATGTGTCCTAAATTCTGAGCTAATTAAATATTCAAAAACTTCGAACCCTGACACACCCAGTGCGATAGGAAAACTTAATATTCTGTTTTCAAAAGAAAATAACCTTTGGCAAAAAAAAATCATTTTGAATCAGATGAGATACAGCAGAGGCATAATGGTGAAAGTTGACAGGCGTGGTTTGGCTGAGAAACTAAAATTCCTCAAAGCTGAAAGCAACTCGCAGAAGAGCAATCTAATATAATGGCGTAGCATAATACAGAGAAAATGTTAGGAAAAAAGCGGTTTTATTTAGAGAGAAAATGTGTTTTTCTTGACGAGGAAACTACTCTTATTGTAAAGTGAATAAGGAGGTTTGACTCGAAGATTAAACTTAAGTGGATACGTTATATTATGTGCCATGAGCACAAATGTGACGAATTTGTAGCTCGATAAAATTTTGAGAATTTTGGAAATATCCTAACCGTCCATTCCAAACGCATTCTGTGGAATCAGTTCTTGAAATAATTTTATTTGTCGACGAAGCCTTGATAATAGTGAAGAACGCCCTTGAAATGAAGATTCTTGAACTTTTCTTATCTGTTTTCCCTGAAAAGTGGTTTCCTTGTGACCCTTTTCTTTACTGTGTATTTTGGAAAAGAAGAAGACGAAGAAAGTCTTTAGAAGAAGGAGAATAGCGTGATAATTTGTGGGGAGGTTGACAGGCGAGAGATGTTCCCATTCTCCTTCTTTGTATGACGTGATTATTGTAATACAGACTACAGCAACCCGGGTATTTTCTTCAGAAAAAATACCCGGGTGTGGGTTCTTATCTTTCCATGACATGAAATGCTCCTCTGCTCTGCTCTCAATAGCGGAAATGGGAAGTGTAGAACCATGAAACTGAGACGACTAAACGACAAGAGCCCTCCAAAAAAAAGAGAAGAAGACTCTGAGAGTGTAGTGTTTATTATAGAGAAGTAAAGTGAAGAGGAGTGAACGTGAGAACTATCTCTTTCTATTCTCTAGAGAATAAATCAAACAACAGACCCCTTTTGGAACAGCCTTTATTCTCAAGCCCTCGCAAAAAAAAGGAGAGACTATCAAAATTCTCCAATCTGGAAGTCTGGAAGCCCGAAACGTTGAACCCTCTTTCTCCACATATATCATTGCATGTCTGAGGTATGAGGTTTCGTCCAAGCTTTAGTTTTTAAAAAATCCTTTGCCTTTTTAGGTGGAATACTAACACTGCCGCAATACACTGTCGTACATACTCTGGTATTGACAAGGGGAACTTTTCGGAGGTCACTCCTCTATGATGAAGAATTCATTGAAACTTCTTGACAAATAAACTGCGATCGGCAAAAAATGTCTAACCGAAGACAAACAAATCTAGCAAATTATGCAAATAAAATTACTAAATATCATATTGAACATCTGTATCCATCTGTCCGGACCTTTGGAAACTACAAAAACTAACAAAATACAGGGCAATTTTAAATAAATTGGACAAAATTATTTCCACACATACGTTCAGCATTGACTTTTTTTTTTAGAAACGAAAAATTTGCGTGAACCCAGAAGCGGTGATATTCTTTCGTAAATAAACCGTCCTTCAAAGGACATAGAGTAAGCAGATGTACAGGCAAGAAAAACGATCATTTTCTTAGTATTCAATATTTTTTATTCCACTTGAAACAGAAATCAGCTCTTAAATAATTCCTAATCAAAACTGATTAAAATGTTAAGAAAAGAAAGCCCTGTCCATCTCCTACTATCGTTTCATCACACTTCAACCATCATTTTCGTCAAAATGTTACATTAAATACGAAATACTTGAACATAACTTCTCAAACAGTCAACAAAGCAATGGATAAATATGGTTTAAAGGTTCATAAAATTCGAAGGGGGAAATGCTCTCTTGATAAAATATAGCTCTATGATAGAAGTGTATCTAGTAGTTATTAATATTTCAAAAATATTATTTCTTATAAAAATAAGATGGAGTGTAAGTTTGCTGTCTTTTATGAATAGAATAGTTATTTGGAAAGTTCGATATCTTTCGGATTAATTGTTTTGTACTCTCGAGTAATATACTACAACAGTTGTAAAAGAATGAAGTAACGCAAAACGTGACCCAAAATTACGTACTTATATAGTCGCAAATCCGGGATTAAATACTTACATTATAATGTTCACTTAAGTATTAAACTAACACTTTTCACTGAACCAAATTCCACTGAAGCACGGAATTTAATTTTAAAAAAAAACGGATTTGTGTAAGATTCAGATAATTCTTATTTGCAAGGAACTAAATCAAAATTCTGTACTATCAATGTTGTTATTTTGTTGAAACATAACCATAGCCCTTGCACTTCGCTATGTTGGGTTTCGGTTCTTAGACTGCTTTAAAGAGTGTTCTCTAAATCGCATTGAAGTCTTTGCATCGCTTGATTTTTCTCAAGTTAAATTAATAGGAAACAAAAAATGGTAGATGTTACAAATCCTATCAACAGGTAATGAGAGAACTTGTTTATGAAAACCTTGGAACGCCGGACAAAACTGCTTAAAGATTCGAGAATTATCTACTATTAAGAAAAAAATATTAGTTAAGGTTTTTGAGCTGTTGGACGTTGGAGCCTTGGCGGAACTCACCTTGTGAGAGTGCGTACAATATACATCTACATACAAAGGGTGAAAAGGCTTCAGAATTTTCTCTTTTGAAAGAACGACTAGAGCCAAGATTACAAATGGGAGCAGTGTGGCTTTTCCCCTCCGCTCCTTGTCTTATCGGCAAACACCTTCAGGCCATTATTCGCAAATATATGACCACCATATCCGCCATTCATTACCCCATTTACTGACGACGACGACCAGGGTGAAAATGAACCTCATCTTCTCCTTCATTCTACCCGGGTTTTGGTCGTAACAAGGAAAGCACTTTTCTTGTAAAAACTACAACCCGTCTGGTTAGGATATGAGTTCGATATTTAGACAGATCACATTTTGTTCCAAGTATTTTACGAGTTTCAGAAATTTTACACTCACATATATTCTACTATCCACCAAAGTCTCAATGCATACCCCTTAACTGAGGACTTCCAAATTAATTTTGTATGACATACATTTTGTAAAACCTACCTACTCGTGATCAGAACTCTTGCAACTGGTAATCCAAGACGTTTTAGTCCGATCTAAGTTTGCATTAAAAGCAGCTCCCTTGTATACAAAATATGACCAACGAGACTATCTAATATCCCAACTTCTCTTTCTCTTCTCTTTCTACGAAGGCGACTACGAGGTCTTGCATTGGTGTAAATTATGACTCTAAATATGGCGGGTTTTCAGCTCGAAGTCTACCCGGGTGAACATAAACACATTATCATTTCCTTCAACTTTACTTATTTTGCGCTCGCGTTTTCCTTGGAACTCATTTATCCATTTAAGTACTATGAGCTTGAGCTGCTTTCTCTTCACAGGCCTGTCTGCCTCTGGTATACATGTTCTGTGAATGTGAATTGTGTAAATGAATTTCCTTTTCAAACTGAACCTGGCTTTCTCTTGAGCCACAGACTCAATTAAAATTAGAGAAGACTACACACTTCCTAAATTTCCCGTCAACACTAATTGCCTCTAGTGGATGAACTAACTGTAATAAAACGAATGGACAGAGCCCAGCCAGGTCATAAATAATAACAGATTAGAATTGAAGTTGCGCTTCCTTTGCTTTGGGTGTGAATTGCTGTTTGTACGGCACGGGGTGCATGAGAAGTGGAAATAACACCAACAAAAGTGAGGAGTGACCAAAATTACAACATTAAAGCCATTTTTAAATTTCCTATTGATTTACAACTTCTCTTAAAAATTAGTTTTTCTCGCTGTTCACGACACGACGAAAGTTAGACCACTTCGCTATTATTCTCAAGACAGAGTTGTAGTTCTGGGTCGTTTCAAGCTGCGTACAACAGATGAGCTTAGTTTTCGAAATGACATTAATTTTATTCTGAATCGAGATGTCGGAATTATTGAAGTTCGCATGTAATGGTAATGGTATAGATAAAATACGATGGAGATGGAACACATGATGCTCGACCACTTCCGATTCATTCTTTTCGTCACGATGGACATTTGGGTGGTTAGTAGCAGATTAGTTCCAATATTCATGTAATATTCGGGTAAAACATATCTTAAGACGCAGTGTAAGTAGTCGCCCTCTCAAGTAAGTGGTCTTATGTTCTCTTCTGTGTACCAATTCTTTATAAACCTTATGAATTTTGGAATTATATTTCAGACTCACTAAGGTTTAACCAAAGCAAGTTAATGCGAGTGAACTTCTATTGTGCATGTAAAAGTATCCATTTTAGAGACATTGAGATTGAATCGAGTCAGAATGGTTGCGTGTCTGCCAAGTGCCATTGTTTCTAAATTAATTAGTTTTTAGGTACCATCAACAGGAATCAGTTACGGTTTCTGTTCAAGATCTAAACTCGAACAGTGTACTACATTTTACGGGTTTCTAAATCAATGTTGGTTTAAAAATAAAGAAAATGTTAGATTCTGAGGTTTAATGGCTCATGTGAATTTGATTGAAGCGATGAAAACTCGAAAATGAATTGTATACTCTGTTTTCTCAACCCAATCAAATTATTACGGCCACGTTACGTTGTCGGCCACAATACATGCAAACAACATAATCACGAAATTAGTATTTTTGAAGGTTTTACAGAAACAATTAAATATTCAACATTCGTCTCATTGCGTCTGGAATCCCAGGTCTCATGTTAGTGTGTGGTTGTATTAGCTGACATAATGACTTTGTGAACAATCGAAGTCACTGTGGAGCAGATGGGAGAAGACCAAGAGCTCAAGAGGAACAAAATGATGAGGAAATGAAGTAGAGACCATGTTTTGAATTCGAAACAGAACGAAATATTCAATAACTAGTACATTTGTAGTCAGTCAAGAGAATTCCTTGGTTGTTTTCGGTATACACACTGTTCAAGCGTTTCAATACAATTGAACAAAGAGGAACAAAACGACGGTACGACACTTCTCACTCTGTTTTTGTCTCTTGTCTCTTCTATCATTCGAAGAATCGGTAAATAAATAGAACCCTATGAATAATCGCATTTCAATCAGAATAAAATCTAGGGATGGTTGGGTCGCCTGGCGAGGCCCTTTCGATTCAACCATCCGTATGGGACAAAAATGACATTCAATTGGCAAAGAAAGGACACCTAATCAGTTCTCCTCTGTGAAAAGCAGTAGATAATCCATAAATCGTTGAATCAGACCTCTTCAGATATTCATTTTAAGTCGTCCTGTAAGTGTACTCAGAATAATTCCGTATCTTATTTAAATATAATTTATATTTTGTCAATGAAATTAGTATTTATGGCGACGAAATATAATTTTGCGGTAACGCATAGTCAAACAACTTGACATTTAACATTTTGTAGACAATTAATTAGCCAAAGAGAGTAAACAAGGTGATTTCAATTTTTCGAAAACTGAAATCACCTTGTTTAGTCTCTTTGTAATTAGCTTTCCATTTCGTGGTTATCTGAAATTGAAGTTAAGAGAAAAAATCTCCGGCTCAGGAAACTTCCAAACCAACGCGACCGTCCGGCCCTGTCTGCCGGGAGGATCAAACCCCTTGCCATAGTGCTGTGGCAATGTGTGCTTAAATTACTAGATGCAGTCACCAGTTACTATGTATTTAAACGATTTGTTTTCCCGTTTCTTCCTTTCCTTAATTTTACACCCGTCGTCGGCTAAATGGCGATTGCTTTAAATGTTTAAGTCGATGAATTTGTTATCTTTTATTAAGATTAAATGATTATAAAGATTAATGATATAAAGATTTATAAAGATTAAATTCGATCACGAAGGAGGAAAATTCTCGTGATTTAACAGAGAAAGGAAATTGCAAAAAAAAAGTGAAACTCAAGATATTTTATTCCGGTCAAATTTTACCATTTAATATCTGTATTTTTAATTTAACAGATTTCATTCTACGAAATAAATAAGGTGGTCTCAGTGGGTAAATTTCTTGGGATCCATCATGTATTAGAACTTTTTCTTTCTAATTAGTGGTACAATTTACATTTCAAGAACTAAACTGCGTTAATTAATTCGACTAAAATGGGGCGTGTTCATGCCGTATAGTGTGACCAACAAAATTAATTCCGTCGAATTTGGATTCGTTATCGCACTTAAATCAATGAAATCAATCAATGGTACAATGGTTCGAACTGAGGCAGTAAATTAGAGCTACGGTACGTGAAGACTTCCCGTGAATCTCTTTCAAAAATCGTTTCAAAGCAAAATTGTTTTGACATTCCTAAAATCAGTTTTCCATCCAAACACTTCCTCAACATCCTTGTACTATTCTATTCAGGCATTTTCAGTCAGTGCCTACCCCACCGTAGTCCCGGCCAACCAAATGAACCCAACGAAGGTGATTGGATTAATGCGAACGAACAATGCAACCCGAATCCAATCTGTAGCAAATGTTATAGTCAATTCTAGAATTCATGAGTATGCCTAACAAAACAGCAATCAAACCAATTATCTACTATTCAAAAAGCCGCTAGTTTAGAGTGTACGGTAAAACAATCTATTCGGTAATTCATTATCTATACCTTTAGCAGTATCAGCTTTACATGAACATACATCACACAAATCAAATTTACGGCAGATCTGATTCAAAATTTAAGAATTTCGAATTTCAAATACTGTTTTTTAGAACTCTCAATCCGCGATGGTGTCGGTTATCACTGTCAGGCATCAAGGAAGTGAAGGAGACATAACCACCGCCATCGCGGAAAACTGTAAGACATTCGAGAAATGCGTGTTATTGCAATTATTTTATTTGCTATTTAATTGTCGTCGTTTGGAAATACATCCACACACTTTCACAGATAGTTTTAAGCTGAACTTGAGTGATAAGGTACTACCAAGCAATGAAGTGGCCGTGCCGATATCTTCGAATGTAAACCACAATTTTAAAAGAACTTACGCTGTACAAAATCGTCAAGGTTAGATGAGTCATGGTTTTCATTGCTGGTGCAGCCGATTCGACGACCAGGAAAATACTCTGAATAAAAGTACATTATTCTATGGATTGGCCTCAACTACAGAAAATTTGTGAGTGAGAATGGTAAATCCAATGATAATAATACCGGGCAGAGTGTACAAAATGCCTGGAACCTTTCAGAAGTGACAATAGGGGTATTCTATGAGATAGTGGATTGGGACAAAGGGACACGAATTGTCTTTGAAAGATTCGAATTGGAATTGAGAGAGGAAGGAAGGAAGAAAAAAGGTAACTTTATCTGTTTGAAGAGATGAAATAGGATTGTGGTTTTTGTTCCATTTTATTTGCCCAGCGCAATTTCATTTCATGATCTTTTTCTCTTCCTTTTTTGTTTGCTGTCCAAAGAATGGACTTTATGGGGTCCCTTTTTGGTTGTATTGTGGACCAAGAGCCAATTGAGATTCTCTTCATTCACTCAATTCATTCATTCATTCCCCATTCAATAAACTCTCACATGTTGCGACCTACAACACATAATATGAAATGAAGGAATCAGGGCCACTTGAGTCAACTCTGCTCCAGAGGGGACACTTGACTTGTGACTGCAAAATAATAAATATCTACTACCCAGTGTCCGTATTATAATTCCTTCTTTACTTTTTGTTACAATATTTATTAATTCATGGATACTCCCCCAGTACCCTACTCCAGTAACAAAAAATGAGATATACATTTTACAAGGTCTTTATCCAGGTTTCTGACACGTCAATATTACGATGGATAACCGAACTAAATTATTTCGAGTAACATTGGCATTATGCTTTTAACTTTTACTCGAAGCGCTATACGCTGCAGCTATAATACTTTGTAAAATTTTTTACAAAATGCATATCTCTGGGCTTCTTCGACTTCCCCTGCTTGAGCCACAGGGCAATTAATAGAAGTTTCCGCACCACTTTGTACAATCTGTTGATTGATCTTGAAATAATTTCCTTAGCTCTTATGTATTCGTAAATGCTTTATAATTAATTAATTACTAATGAATAACTGAAGTTTGGTTTTCTAGAATTCGTAAATTTCGGTTAATCTTAACTCTTGCTTATATTATTTAAGCACTAATGATATTTTTCGCGGAATTAGGTACAACATTCTCATACTTCTCATTATTTGATGAAATTGATACTGTGCAGTTTGTAAAAGTAGTAGAAGGCTTCCAAAGACGAACCGTGTGTTTATTTACTGTGTGAGAAAAGGTAAGTCAATGTGGCAGTAAGTGAAGAGTGTAAGCCTTTTGTCAATAAAAGAAGAGTCACATGGAAAAAACAACAATGGTTACATTTTTCTCACTCTTTCTCTTGAATTTTGTGTGTTGTCCTTTTGTCGTTTTGTCCATCCTTTGGACGACGACGACGATGGCGAAGAACGGCGCATTTATTGGATTTGACTCACTTTCTATTTGGACTTCTTCTCAAGACTCATTCAATTCAATTCTCTTCCTTGGTCACTTTTGTCATCTCTTGCTCATCTGTTGTTGTTGGAACTCTATCACTATGTACTCTGTCCGAATCCCTCCAAACCAACTAAACAAACCCCATTTATTTTCCATTCCAATTGAAAATATCCTATTTTCACTCTGCCGACAAAACATCTGGAATGGTAAGTGTGGCTGGAGAGTAAGACATTCAATGATCACATTAATCTATGTATGAATGCATTACCAGAGTGAATTGGCGGCAATATTCTTTTGAAATAGAAGATTGCGATCAAACTCCTACGCTTAAAAATTAGTATTTAATTAAAATGAAGAAAAGGGAAAGGAAACAATGGGATGAACGTTAATGGCAGAGTGTATTTTCTAGTTGGTTAAACTATCCTTAAAACAACTAATAAACCAAACGTGCATGATCGATAAATAGTCGAACCCTTACCATAGCGAAGCGGGAAGGGTTACCGGGACCAATTTCTAGTCCACAGTCCACTTCCGTCAGGTATCAAATTCCCAGACGGCTCACGATATCGAAAAGTTGTTGTTTCATGGAACAATCCGTGCGGACACTTAGCAGACACAAAGATAGGCCAAAAGAAGTACCACATTTATGCACAAACAATTTTTCAGACCCCACTCAGAGGATGCCAATTTATTAAAAAAATTGGGTGTCGGGTCAAGATCGTGGTATACAGGTCGCGCCTTTGTCTGAATAGTGGTCATACTTCTGAGAGCAAACATTGAGGGCGGCTTCCTTTCTCGTCTCATTTCTTAAATTTTTAAAGCTATATACTATGTAGTGATTGTGGCAACAACAAAAACCAAGTCGTTTTCTGCACTGCATTTTCCTCCGAATACTAGGGGTATTTTCTTTAGAGGAAATGAAAAGTCAAGTCAATTTCTACGAAAACTACGCGGACCGTTAAATCGAATGTCAACTAATGAGAGAAAGGCGAGATCTTTTACCAAGCACGGTCTTTGATGAAACGAATCCGACTTGAAAATACACTGATCTGAGCACTTACCTAGAACAGTCAGTTTTGAAAGTGCAGCGAATGGAATTTTAAATTCGAAATAGGATGTCATCGGGTCGTATGGTAACTATGGAAATGATATTTTGGCCACTTGTTTGTTTGGCGATAATCAAAAATCAAGAACTCGGTCCGAACGACCAGACAGCTCATTTTACTTCTTCAACCGTAGACGCAACATCTAATTTCTAAAACACCGCTCTTCGTTCACCAAAGATTCGAGTACAATTTTTCAAGATGACCGGAGGCAGGAAGGGTAAGGCCGAGACCACTGTCAGCAATC
>JAQFYE010002289.1:0-18624 GCA_034694305.1 Protaphorura glebata | reverse complement strand
TCGGCATGATCTAGATGGCTTGGCAGTACCTTATTGTTCCCCTAGACCTCCTCCTTAACATACATACATACATACATCAGTTATTGCATCATATTTACTAGATTTCATGACTAGTCTACCCGCAGTTTTGACAATTCGTTCAACAGACTTAAGATTATCACGACTAGCTAAAGTTCAAGTCAGAACTCAGATGTAAAGTCCGTATAAAAATTAATTCCATTTTACAGTGACCTAACGAAATAAGAAAGCAAACATGAATTTATTCGGTATTTGGTATTTCTACAGTTTAGTTATACATGCATATTAATACTATGGAGATTCTTTAACGATTGGATATTTACTATAGCTAACATTTTGATTCATGAAACCATGACAGTCTTCAAGTTAATAGAGATAATGAACACAACACATTACAATTTGAAATCGGATATTGGTACTTAGCTTTCCTCTGAGTCCGTCCTTTCCTGACGGGTGTGTATTTTCAAATGCTTTGTGAGACACTTTTTGTATTTGAATGCTTTTTTACAGACGTGACACTTGAAACTCCACACGTTAGAGTGAATATACTGATGCTCCTCTAGATCACCTTTCTTTTGAGTCCCGTAGTCACAAAGTGTACATTTGAATTTATGTTCCATCCGATGCAATTGCATGACATGAACCTTCCAAGTCCTCCGCGACGACAACATTCGACCACATTCTTCACACTCTTTCGGTCTCTCCCATGGTTTAAGACTTTGTCTTTTCTTTCGATTCTTAGAATTTCTTGGTTTCTTTTCAATCTGGGTTGAGCTCTTCCGAGACTTGGTAGAATTGCTACTCTGTCTTCTTTTGTGCATTCGTTCATGGATTAACAGCAGATTGTAGCTGTCAAAACTTGTTACACAGGTTCCACAAATGAATATCTTCGTATTCCCTCCCGAACCTAAAATATTCAATAATTCAATAATTTCGAAATTATATTTAGAAGTTAAAAAACTGAAATAATTTTATATTGTAAAAAAATCACCTTCAACCTCTCCTTGAACGTCTGTAAATTTGGTCACTCCAGATCGATCACAGACTCCTAATTCGGATTTCAGCGAGTTTGATGCACTTTCGGTCGACGTACCAGCAATAATTTGGTCATTCGTGTCCATTTGCTCATTGGACTCCGATGAGCGGACAACATCGACCTCAAATGTGTCATTACACACATCAGACAAGTTCAAATTCATTTCACTGATAAAATAATTGAAGGACAGAAAATGAGTCTCGTAAAACATCAAATCATTTTTTTTTTAAATTATGAATATTATAAAACGTACTATTTTATATCAATGCCGACATCGTCAACTTCAGAAGAAGGCCAAGTTTCCTGAGACAAACTGATTTTGAATGGGTCTTCCATAGTTTCTTCGGAGACTGATTTGCTTTGTAACTCGTTCTCCAAGGGCAATCTAAAATAAGGAAGATTTCTTTACTAAATATTAATTCTTAGAAATACAGAGTGTTCCAGAGAAAGAGCACCATTGTTTGACTATATTTTGTCGTAGTTACATGAAATTATGTTACGGTCAGGTCAGAATTATCGACAAATTTAAAAAAATTATTTTATCAACATAAACTACAAACTAATTTTACTATTTTAAACCGGACATCAGTTTTACGTATGACTCCCACAGTCCCACTGATTGATATTTTGATGGTTAACGTCGATAGAATAAATTCTTAGAATTTATCAAATATTCCAACCTGACCTTAACATAATTCCATGTAACTACGCCAAAATATAATCAAACAATGGTGCGCTTTCTCTGGGACACCCTGTATTTGACAAATGCTAAAATCTTCGGGCTGTATTTGTGTATTTTAAATATTTCCAAAGAAAATGAAAATGAAAATATTAATTACCAACCTTTCGTGGCAATCGATCGGCGATTCCTGGCTTACAATCACGTTACTGCCAGTAATTTCCGATGCCGAATCAGAAACCGGAGATTGTGGATCTCCACGAAACATTCCCGGAGTTTCATTTCCAGGAGTCGGAATATTTTGAATCTCGACGTTTCTCATAATTCGAACAGGTTTTCTAGGAAGAGGCTTTCGACCAACTTGTTTCTTACTCATTTTCTTCAACATTGACTGAATAGTCCCGGCCGTCAACTCTAAAAATTAATGGAAAACTGAATTATACGTTGTCCAAAATGTGCACAATTTTTTTTTTAATTTTCTAGCGGCGGTAGAAACGAACGACAATTAATTCTAATATTTACATAAAATAAAAAGGTTAAAAGTGACTATTGTTCACCCTTACCCACTCCGATTTTACTTCTCAATTCATTCATATTTTTCGAATCACTGCTGGAAAAAACTATTACGCCATTTCTTTGCCTTGAATTATTTTTCAATTGATCTTCAATCAAAAATTTTTCATCCAGTATTTTCTTTTCCAGTTTTTCTAATTCCTCCAACATATCTCGAATGCTCAATATTTTGTAGTAACAACGATGACAGAAATCAATTCCATCAAATTCCTTCACTTCTTGTCCCAAATTACGAATGTCAAGAATTTGACACAAAAGGATGAAATTCTCTTCTGAACTTAATGAATTGCTTCGGATTTTTCCAGTGCACAGAAAACAATTGTGAACCATGGTTGACACTGATTGAACTGAGAAAAATCAGTGACCTTTCCGTCCCAAAACTTGTTTAAGTTTGACTGAATTGGAAAATGATGAGAAAGTTTTGAAAATAAAATCGATTTTGCGCCTTACATTTTAAACTCAGAATCACTGAGATGCATTTCGGGGAAACTTGTCACTTCTGTCTTCAATGTTATCCTTGGCCCATACTTTTAATTCGAATTGGTATTTCTTGATTCTTGGCGACTTAAAATGAAAAGTGACTTCCAAACATGAGAGGGTACCACATCACAGTATTCAAACCAAGTCAGTCGCACCGAAATGACACGGGTACGGTTGCCCTGACCTCTTCGCTGTGATCTTGACTCATTTCCCCTCGTCCGGATAAATGTGAGATTTGGTTTTTTGAACAGGTTTCTCATTCTCTGTTTTCTCCTACTACTATGGGTACCTTCCGCCTTTCATTAATCCAAATGGAAACTGAACGAATCCCTTATGAATTAATAAGATGATAAATGCCGATTGAGTTGAAGGCGTGTCTTGTCCAGAAAAATGTACGGAAGTACATATAAAGATAACCGCCGTATTTCCTCTACTTGGATCCGCGGATTCGACTATCAAAATATACATTTCGAACCCGCTTCTAATGGAGACTGGCCTTCATTGACCAAAATTTTGACCCGCCTCCATTGGAGAACGACCTGTAATAGAAACAGGCCTGCTGCTGTTTGAAAACAAATAAAATGTAACTTCAATTTCAATTTCAATAAGTTTTTATTCATCCAATACGAAAAAAAACAGACGATGGTACTAAATCGTAGTCGGAGGACACAATTTTCCACGTTGCCTGAAAGTCGAAGTGGCAAAATGAACAATTTAGACATCACTTAAATTATAACCAAATAATTTACCCTGCGACATTTTGACTGTATAAAATCACAACATTGTTTACTTCGGGAGCTAATTAGCGTTTGAATATTCACAATTTGGTTTTATATAGTATTAGAGTTACACCAATAAAGTTACTGTGAAAATTCATTGACGTTTCGATAATTGATAGAATATGTAACATTTTTGTTTCAGGAAGGAATAATATTGAAAACTTCTGATTTTTTTAAACAAAAATGTTCAAATTAATACAAATAAAAGACACATCGTAATTTTAATTCCGATCATGGTTGGTGTTAAGTCTTCGTCTTATCTTTGTGTACTTTGAAGTGTCTCTGAAGACTCTTAGCAAGTTTGAATGTGCTAGGACACAAATGACATTTGAAGTCCCTCACGTCAGAGTGAGTTGCCAAATGATCCCGAAGATTAGCTTTCAATTGACATCCGAAATCACAAAGAGTACACTTCAGTTTATGTTGTCTCCGATGAACTTGCATGATATGATCTGTCAAAGTCTTCTGTGTCGAAAGAATTCGCCCACATTCATAACACTTCACTCCCCAGGATGAAGGAACTTTCAGATTTTGTGATTGTCTTCGAGTTTCCAGCTTGGAGCTTGCCCTCTTGTTCGGTCTGTACGTGGCGTTAATATTCTTAGAACGTCTCCTCGGTTTTAAGTGGACTCGGTCATGGATCAACAGCTGATTGCAACTCTCAAAACCTGCTCCACAGGTCCCACGAATAAATGTCTTCGAATTTCCGGAACCTATGATAAGATGACAATTTAAAATTTGTAAAACATCATTAGAAATAGCAGTATGATTTTACTCACCTTCTGCCACCTCTTGCACGTTTTTGAATTCAGTCACTTTGAATTGCTCTCCGACTTCTACTTCGGATTTGGCGGAATTCGATGTACATTCGGTCTCGGTAGAAGTTCCAGTAGTAACTGGGTTAATTGTGTGTGTGGTATTTTGCCAGACATATTCTGACACTGACATGGGGACAACATCGACGCCGAGAGGGTCATACCGTTCTTCCGAGAGATAGGAATTAACATCACTGTTAAATAAATAAATATAAGTCATAAAACTAGATTAAAGTTCTAAAAATTAGGATTATACGACCTACTATTTTATATCAATGCCGACATCTTCGACATCCGAAGCAGTCCAAGTTGTCTGGCACGTATTGACTTCAAAATTATCATTTCCGGAGTTTGATTGCATTTCCAAATGATTACCCAAGGGCAAACTGAAATCAAATAAGTGTCTGATTATCTTCACTCAAAAAAAACAAGTCAGGATTTCTTTGAATAAGAAGGAATAATAATAATAATAATAATAAGAATAAGAATAAGAAAATAGACAATATTAACCTTTCTTGATAGTTAATTCTCGATTCATGATACATCAAAATGTCAGTCCCTCTTCCTAAAGCTCGACGTTGCATTAGGGCTGGATCCCCAGATTTCTGACAATTCCTCCCGTTCTTAACTGTCGGAGTTATTGGAATTATGACATTCTTCATAATTCGAACCGGTCGTTTCCGATCAACACGTTTTTCACGAATTTTCTTTAACTTGGACCGAATCGTGTTTGCCCTCAACTCTAGAAATTAAAAAACAAAACTCAAATGTCATTCAAAATGTATAAAAAAGAAATTGTATGGTATTAATTTAAAATTTATGGACTCACCAGCACCCACTATAATTCTCAATTCGTCAGTTGAACAGTTCATCTGTCCTTCTCTTTCGTCATTTTGTTTCTTAGAATTTTCTTTCAATTGATTTTCAATCAAATATTTTTCATCTAGTATTTTCTTTTCCAGTCTATCCAAATCTTCCAACATGTCGCGAATGCTCAAAATTCTTCCCAAACACCCAGGACAATAACTGATTTCGTTAAATCCCGTGACATTATTTTGTAGTTTAGGAATTTCTAGAATTTGACAGAGTAAGACTGAAATATCTTTGGAATTTTGAGAACATTGTGCCTGGGTTTCTCCAGTGCACACGAAACAAGTGTGGAACATTGTTGACCTCGGGAAACTAAATCCGGTTTCAGATCAGTCAGAAGGTTTGGGTTAGGTAGGTTAGGTTAGGTTAGGTATGTTCACCAATGTTGTGGGACTTAGAAAATTTTCGTGCGTACCCTGTGCCTTAGTCCAACCCAGACTGTCAATTAATTAACTCCATTATTATATCTAACTCTTTCAATTAATAAATTGAAATATTTATTACTTTTGACTTCCAGAAATCAGAAGAAATGTTTATAAATGGACCAGAATTCGCGCGTCTACATTTCAGCCAACCTCGACAAGCCAACTTGGGGGCAAGACTATAATTTCAGAGGAAATATTTCATAATCCGAATGAAACACTTTTATCAGAGGACCACCTCCCTGCAGGGTCCGCTCCAGATTTGGATCACAATATTGATAACGTTAATTTTGAGGTTGACATTATAACCTTAGCAGGCCTTAACTATAATTGTTGGTCCCTTACGTTTGTCTGCGGTTAAAGCGGTTTTTTTCTATGGCTACTCCCCAGTAGATACCTTCGCTGGCCCTTGACCTCTTGAACAACTTTGCGGTGAAGGAATATTTACCCTTCTCGTTCCTGTCCGTGTTGGATTTATGGAATTTAGAAAAATGAACAGTTTACAAAAATTTACAATTTCTAAAGTTACTTTATTGTTGTGTGCCCAATACTTTTATGGTAAAAAAGACACCATTTTGTGTGGTATACATGACCAAATTCCCATCGATTTTCGAAGCCTGATATAGTTCATTGCAATTAGGATAATATTTTTCCGATTGACCTATTCTGAAAAGCACGATATTTTCGAAGGAGTTGACGCCTACGGTGATTTTTTTTTTCAAAAGCAATGAAACCTTAGTTGAGATAAAGGAATGTCGTGATACCGCATGTCTGCTTGCCCCCAGAAAATTCCGGATCACGAGAATCATTTACGCTTGTTAGATTTAGCAAAAAAATGTGAATGACACAGAGAGTTCCAGAGGAAAGTCCGCGTTGTAGGACTATTTTTCTGGTGTAGTTACAGGAAATTATGTCACAGACTTTGGATTTCAAAATGAGAAATCTTTTGGCAATGTAATTAATGTAAAAAGGGTATTTAGATTCAAGATGTTTGCCATCGCGTCGAGTACCAGCTAAACCTGACTATCGTTCATATTAGAAATCTTGGCATTGAAAAGTAGTGCGTCTATTTCTGATTTTGATGACCTTGCTAGTTTTCCGCTTAACTTTACGATGATTAGTGGCAATTTCAAGAATAAATACTACAATACTTCTAAGAATCAAAACACCAAACAAATTAAATAATGACCTCAAAGGTGAGTCCATTGACAACGGTACCTCTGGACTCTTGTCGGCCATTAATAGACTAACTGCCGTCGCTTTCCCACTCTCCCTCTTCAATCCATCTATGAAATTATTTTCCCAAAATTCATTGATTCCAACTGCTTGTAAATTACTAACCATAAGTCTGGCAACTTCAGCCAAATGATCCTTAAAATTCATGTACACCCCTCTCGTCCTCCAAATCTCTTTCACCATATTACAATCCAGAGACGGCAATCTTGAATGGACATACTGTAAACACCACTTTGAGAATTTGACATAAGCCAAACTGGCCGTATGATCCAATTCCTTAATTTTACAATGCCATTCCGAACTCTCATGAACAGGAATCGAACAATTTTTGGTCCGAATCTTCCCCAAATTTAATTTAAATTTCTCAATTTCGTAACTAAATTGTCTGCGTATCATTGAACTAAATTTTTTTTTCGTGTTGTCATGATTTATGGCGAATAATCCATCATGTAATAATTGCTTGTTCGCGTCAATTTGTGCTGTTGGGAGTGGAACTAACATATCACCGGTGATATACGACAAATAATATTGTTGAAGGACCAATATCGCCAAACAAAGCGGTAAAATGATTTTCCCAGGATTCCGGCCCAATGGTTGAGCCAAAAATGCCCAAATTAATCCGAAACCTAACCATGGATGTTTGTAATTTAATAGGACGAGGAGTACTGTTGCGACCGTCAGACTGAGCCAAATGTAAATGTCAAAATAGCTGAGGAGGAAAATTATATTTGGCTCTAAGAGCGCGGCACTGTTTCGACAGTAGAGCCAACTGTCGTGATTCACGAAGAATAAAATGACGCTTAGTGGGACTGGCATTATTTTCGGATTTGGGCTTAAGCATTGCATACAAGTACGTAATCGTGGTCCGGATGCAGTTTCCAATCATCGGATGTGAAATTCATTTGTGATGATAAAATCCCGTAAATTGTTAGAATCGTTTGGGCCTTTTTCCAAGCTCCAGCTTCTTTTGTGCAGGCACAGTCTTCTAAACTCCTGTAATCGGAAAATACCTTGACAGCGCGTTCTTACTAATATTAGCTAAGCTCATACTACCGACCTGTAATATTCTGTTGTATGTTCTGGAGTACTTTCATTATAGTGATACAGTGATTTCCCATATCCTTGGTGGTTCAAGCGTTTATCCATCAAAATTAGTTCATCCGGATTCGAAGGACCAAAACCAGCAATAAAAATTGGAGGATCCGTACACAAATAACAGAAGAGTGTCCAAGACGAAGAACTATTAGAGTGCTGGATCATAACTACTCTATGTGTGAAAGACTTCAAATCGGTAGATGTCCAATGTGTCCAAAATATGGACGACATGGTCGAAGAGACAATAAAATAATATGTACAAGAACTCGAGGCTTCAGATTTTGATTCGTGGACGATCTCACTCAAATTCAAGTTTTTGGAGTAAGTGTAGATTAAACTAAGGCATGGATTTGATCGGATAATCGTAATTGAGCTTCGAAAGCTGACGTTTGTTGAGCCAAATATGAGAAGTGGATTATAATTGCCGGAACTGATTAAATCCATCAAAGACTTCTCCAATTTCGTCGATGCCGACTCGTTGTTTAGACATGGTTGAATTGTACAGTTTGATGAAACTATCGGAAACAATATGCTGATTTTTGTATTGGCGTTTACAGCAACGACGAGAGATGTCAGAATAATGCAGTTTAAATAATTAAATAAGGCTGCCATAGTTTGTAATATTTCTCAATCGAATATTACTTAATTCGTTGATATATATCAATTTAAGCCTGGTAACGATTTCGTTCAAGTGATAATTCATTAATTTCGACTTGTGAAAGAAGTGTCACCATTTTTGCTATATAATTCGCTTAAATGGTCGTCGATATGGCCACAAAAATTCATATGTAGTGGTTGTTTATTTTGGCGAAGTATTTTTTGTTCGACGGCCACGCACTGTTACGATTAAAAAATGAACAATTTTTTTAAAAAAGTGTAAAGAGTTTCAACTCTGTTCTCAAGATTTAATATACAGTGTAACTTTCTCCATAATCTGGTCTCTAGACTAAGAATTTCTTCAAGAATCGAAAAAATTATCTTTTTTCAGAAAATCGTTGAAGCGTCAAAATTAATAAATTAGAGTTTTTGCACTTATTTCAAAAAATTTAAAATATTTGTGACCGTTATGGTAGCCGTCGAACAAGAACAGTTCGGCATAATACATAAGCTATAAATTTATCCGGCCAAATTGGTTTTTGACATGTTAGGTATAGGTCGCGCATTTCCCTCGTAAGTGTTTGTCAAGAAATATAATTGGGTGTTTGAGACTGAGAGTACACATTGGGGAATTGCCACTTCATTTGACACTCAGAAATCTTGACTGTATTTCGTTAGTCGATGGACTCTCTATCGTAAAGAGTCAGCTTTTTGATACAATTATCATGTTCGACATAGAAATACTCAACGACAATATTATTCCGGGACACTATGTTTATACATACTTCATAATAAATTTGTGTGTCGACCGGTTTCTCAAAATATTTACCCGGTTATAGTGTAATTGGGAGTGAGTTAGAATGTTTGGCTAGAAAAGGAGGGGGCACAAACCTTATGGAAAAATGTACGCCGTTCGAAATCGCACCACTTTTTATATGTTGTCGGCAGTGTCATCCTGATCAATTTTTGTGAAGGTCCTACCCCGAAAAGTCTAACCGATCCGCCACTAAAAATGTTTAGCCTGTGCTACGCCGCACGGCGACTTTCACTTTTGCTTTCACTCGCTTTCACTTGACTTTTTAACCAAGGTATTCTTAGCGGCCAAACAGTTAGACTTTCGGGGGTAGGACCTTCACAACAGTTATTCAGGATTGCCGAGAAGTTAATTAAAGTAGAGCGATTTTTAAACAGCGTACAATTTCCCATATGGTTTGTGCCCCCTCCTTTCTTAACCCCAGCTTAATGGAACTCACATGGATTTTTATCTACCATTAGTACCATTCTTCCCTGCTACTGAAGAAAATAATCGCCGCTCAGTCCCTAGGTCTAAAAATCCGAACCTTCTATGGGAACGACATGTATACGTGCGTCCCTAAAATACTTAAACCTAGACTAGACTTCTTCCTGTCATCTGAATAAAAGAGCGGACGTTAATTATTTGCGATCTTTTCAGAACACAAAATATATTTTTGTCCAATTATTGACAACAGTTTGCAAAAATTCTTGGGCTGAATAAAATAACTGAACTAAGAGAGCACACGTGACACTTCAACTCTAGTATTTCAGTACATCAATATATATCAGCATCTTTTGAGGGTATAATTACTAATTGTTATGTATTTTGAGTGGAGTGGAAGACAATCACCCAACAGACACAATGATAAAACAAACAGGTGTCTGTATCTAGTCACATCATCGCACATTTGAGTTTATATAGTTATGCCTATAAGTTATTAATCCGCTTGTCTGCTCACGGGTGTAATTTCAAATGTGCATTAAGATTTTTCTTTTGTTTGAATGCTTTTTGGCACACGGGACACTTGAAACTCCTCACGTCAGAGTGAATGAACTTATGATCTTCAAGCTCAGATTTATGTTGACAACCAAAATCACAAAGGGTACATTTGAATCTATGTTCCTTCCGATGGACTTGCATGACATGATCTCTCCAAACAAACAGTGTCGAAAGAATTCGTCCACACTCATCACACTTTTTCGGTCTCAATGATGGGCCAACCTTCAAATCTTGTTTCTGCTCGCGAGTCCTCTTCCGTGCATTCTTATTCTTATTTTGGGTGGCGTTAATTTTCCTGTTACTCCTACTCGTTTTCATGTGGACTCGGTCATGGATCAACAGCTGGTTGTAACGGTCAAAACTGGCTCCACAGATCCCGCAAATGTACGTCTTCGTATTTCCTAAACCCCAGGATAAAACAACATTTTAAAATTATGAAAATGTCATTAGTAAATTATCGATAGTAGCAACAAAAAAATTAATGAGCAGCACAACCTAAAATATTTACCTTCATCCGTTCTGTGGACATCTGTGAATTTTGTAACTCCAAATCGGCCTCCGAATTCTACTTCGGATTTGACCAAGTTTGATGCACTTTCGGTCGAAGTACCAGCAGTGAATTCTGTTGCGGCGACAATGTTGTCGACGTGGAGGTCATCACACACGTCCATCAAGTACGAATTTCTTTCGCTGACAAATTAAATGAATACAAGTAGTAAATCAACAAATTGAAATTCTTAAAATTTTGATTATACGACGTACTATTTTATATCGACATCAGAAGCAGTCCAAGTTGCCTGGCCATTATTGACATGTAATGGGTCTTCGAGATCATCAATTCGTGGATTTGATTGCATTTCCAAATGATTCCCCAATGACACACTGAAATCGAAAAAATATTTCTTAAGAACTATGACCATGACTATTTACAGTACTGACTCTTATGGCTTACGAACCTGTCAGGGTTCGTAAATACCCGATAATTATGTATAATTACCGGTAATATCGTAATTACCGGGTAATTACCAGAAAGTGGTAATTTTATACATATGGTAAAACGGTAATTTAAAATCGGTTTAATTAGCCCGTAATTACCGTTAATATCGGTATTCACAAAGGCAATTACTGTTGATACCGGTAATTACATTGGTAATTTAAAAAAACTGTAATTACTACTCGGTACTTGCGTACAGACACTGCACGTCGGCACGGCACGCTGTGCACGGTGTGGTAATTACCAATTGGTAATTACAGATTTTTAAATTACTTCTCATTACCATTTGGTAATTTCCTACGAACCCTGTGGTGTGTATGTATAACTGTTTAAATATAAACATTTATGAAGTAAACAGTGAATGTAGTGTTAACCTTCCGTGGTAGTAAATCGGGGATTCTTGGCAAATAAAAATGTCTCCCTTCCTTTCAGAATCTGGGTATTGGGGAGGAAACCCAGATTTCTGACAATTTCTCCCATTATTGAGTGTTGAAGTCTTAGGAATTGTGACGTTCTTCATAATTCGAACCGGTCGTTGGGAGTTCAGCGACCGGTCAACCTCTTTCTTACGAATTTTCTTTAACATTGACTGGATCGTCTTTGCCGTCAACTCTAGAAATTAAGAAATAGAAAATCCAATTAATGCATTTTACAAAAAAACAAAACAATGCAGCATGTCTCCGATTTTGAGAACAGACTTCGCGGCGGTCTTTGGCTAGAACAAACTGGAAATACAATAATATAAAAAATAACAAGAGAGTGAACAAAACTAAGATTTCCTCCTAACACCTAAATTATTAGTACGACTGATCATACTCTCATTTAACTTTCGAAATTCCCAAACAAGATCTGGGCTAGTACTCAATTTTAGAAGTTCCTTTAAAAATGATGGACTTACCAGCACCAACTCTAATTCTCAATTCGTCTGTTGAACTGTTCTTTTCAGACTCCCTTTCATTATTCTGTTTCCTTGAATTCTCTTTCAATTGGTTTTCAATCAAATATTTTTCATCCAGAATACTCTTCTCCAGTTTTTCCAGCTCTTCCAGCATGTCTCGAATATTCAGAATTCTGTCCAAACATCCAGGACAATAGATAATTTGACTGAATGTCTTGACATTATGTTGCAGATTAGGAATTTCAAGAATATGACAGAGCAAGGTGGAATTTTCATTGGAATTTGGGAAACCGTCTTCCTGGACTTCTCCAGTGCACAGGAAACAAGTCTGGAACATGATGGACGTCGGGAAACTAATTCCAGATTTCGAGATATATCTTATTATTATTCTTGGTTAATTTAAGAAATGTGTAAATTAATATTTCCGTGTCCGTACTCTTATTTTTTGACAGATTTTAAAAACTCACGCGAATTCGCGCGTCTGCATTTCAACGGAAAACAATAACATTGGGGCCATATAAGAAATAATTTCATAATTTATGTGGTGCTTTGATGCTGCGATGCGCTGTGGTGGGGGTTCAATTCCTCTGACCCGCACTGTCTTCGGTTGCTTCAGTGTTGCCACCGGTCTTTCCATACTACTAGGGATACCTTCTCCAAGGCTAATGGAAAACAACCCGACCCCACCGAAAATAAGCCCAGGTGCTCGGTGCTTGTCTATGCCATCCTTGTCGTGATCCCATTTAATTGTATATTTCTCTGATTAACGCAATTTGGAAACCTTACTATTAATAGCAAAAATAGAAAATACAAAGAATATAGCAAATCAAAACACAAATTGAATTTTTCAATAGTGATCATGTCAGGGCTCAAATAGAAGATGTCATAGGATAGGTAGAGAAGCCCGGACGTATAATTGGTAAATTTGCGGTATGCCGTATGCCACCCACTACCGAATAGGTTTTATAAAAACATATGTTTATTTTACCGTCAGTGTTTATAACACCGAATTTTAAACATGTTTCGAAATCCTCACACTCAAATCAAAATAATGTTCTAACATCATAGGATTAATGTGTTTTCCGAGACCTGGCCGTTTTCTCTCCATGATCGGTGCTAAAACTACTTTCCGGAAGAGACCTCTACTAGATTGAAGTAAGTTAACCTCTAAAGTTAGACTAACCACTACTTACGATCAGTTTCGCGCGGTGTGGAAGATAAACTGTAAATAATTACAACTTGACAAGAAATATTTATTTAAAAAAATGCATCACACATTCACATTTTGGTTTCATACTGCAATGCATTATCCTTTCACCAATATAATACTCTTCGTTAGTGTGGAAATTCATCGATGTTTCAATATTTGCTAATATTAACATTTCTGCTTGACCATAACGGGAACTGTATTCCAATTAATACAAAACGTGGAGACGCGGATATCACAATATTTTTAATCAAATACTGGCACTAAATCGTAGGTTTTCGTCTGAGTCTATTGTTTGCTTACTGGTAATTGTAATTAATGTAATTTAATTGAGATGTTTCTAAGGACGTTTCAGTGTTTAATCGCGCGATTTCTGCTTCTTGATGTTAACCGTGTTAAGATTTTTAATTAATGGATTAATGGAAATTGTGAGGAAAATTTGAATTAAAGAACTGACATTAATACACGTCAGTAAATACAAAGTCTAGTGACTCCAGTCCCGTCTGAATAATACAAAATAATAAAAAAAACATGTTTTTTATTTTATTTATTTATTTATTATTATTATTTGTGACATTTCAAATGTCCAGTAAGACCCCGTTTTTGTTTGAATGCCCTGTGACACAAGTGACACTTGAAACTCCTCTCGTCGGAGTGAATTAACTTGTGACGTTCAAGCTCAGAGTTCTGTTGACAACCAAAATCACAAAATGGACATTTGAATCTATGTTCCTTCCGATGCACTTGCATGATATGATGTCTCCAATGCGAGTGTGTCGAAAGAATTCGTCCACACTCATCGCATTTCCTTGCCCTGTCAGATGGACAAACTTTATGATTTTGTCTTCGTTTTCTATTCTTGGAACTTGGATGGTTGTTCTTGCTCGGAGTGACGTCAGTTCTTTTGGACTTGGACACAACATAACTAATGCCCGTTTTGATGTGGACTCGGTCATGAATTAACAGTTGATTGTAACGATCAAAGCTAGCTCCACAGATTCCACAAATGTACATCTTCGTATTTCCTAAGACCAGGATAGAACAAACGGTTTAGAATTCTGAAAATACCATCTGAAATAGCGATAGTAAAATTATTTTAATTAGCAACAGAACACACTCACTTTCCGCCGTTACTTGGACATCTGAGAATTTTGTCAGTCCGACTTGCTCATCGTCTCCGATTTCGGATTTGGCGAAGTTTGAGTCCAAATCAGTAGGAGCATCAGCAGTGAATTCTGACGAGGCGACAATGTTGTCGACGTGAAAGTCATCGCACACGTCCATCAGGTACGAATTTCTTTCACTGATAAATTGATTAAATATTAGCAAATCATGAAACTGAAATTCTTAAAATTATAACTATAAGTACGACGTACTATTTTATATCAAGGTCGATATCAGAAGCAGTCCAAATTGCTTGGCGAGTATTGACTTGGAGTGGGTCCTGGAGAACTCCAGCTCCAGAACTTGATTGAATTTCCAAATTATTCTCCATGGGCAAACTGAAATCAAATAAATATTTTTTCTTCAGTCTTTGCGCAAAAATACAAAGTTAGGTTTCCTATGAATAAAATGGGTTTATCACAGTATGCCAAAATACCAAGGTCATCCCGTAAAACTCATTTTTGAAATGGAGAATCCAATGTTAACCTTTCATGAATGTTGATCGGCGACTGATATGTGAAAATCACTCTCTCTCTTGCTGAAGCCGGGCGTTGAAGTTGGGGATGATTCTCATAATTATGACCAACTTTTCCGCTTTCAGGTGTTGAATTTTTCGGAATTGTGATATTCTTCATAATTCGAACAGGTCGTTGAGGCTTCACCGTCCGACCGACTCGCTTATTACGAATTTTCTTCAACATTGACTGAATCGTCTTTGCCGTCAACTCTAGAAAACAGAAAATTAAAATAAAAATATATTTACAAGTAGGACAATGAAATGTCTGCAATTTTGAGAATGACCGAATTTTCTATTTATTTCTAAAGGTCTGTGGGTAAACCAAATTCAAAAAATAAAGTCGAAGACGATATAAATTTCATCCCAGAATCATTGTGCGAAATTAGAAGAACCGATCGACTAAATTAGAACAAGAACGAGTATGATTTTGATCCATTGATATTACTCCACAAATTTTGATTTTCAATTTCAAAAGTAATGCACTTACCTGCTCCGACTTTAATTGTTAATTCATTTGTTGGACTGTTTCTCTTCTGAGTAATTGTTTTTTCATTGCTTCTCCTGGAATTTTCTTTCAACTGATTTTCTATCAAATACTTCTCATCCAGTATTCTTTTCTCCAGTTTTTCCAAATCTTCCAGCATGTCTCGAATACTGAAAATTCTTTCCAAACACCCAGGACAATAGTCGATGTCTTTAAATGTCGTGACATTATTTTTCAAATTAGGTATTTCAAGAATTTGACCCAACAGGATGAAATTGTCATCGGAATTCGAGAAATTATTCTCCTGGATTTCTCCATTGCAAAGGAAACAACTTTGGACCATGGTTAACAAAATCTGGTTTCGGAATATTCTGAATTGCAATGATTATCGATATCGATCCATTAATTTTACGATTATTTAATTCCTTGAATTAATATATTGAAATACTTCTCTCTTTAATAACCTCGGGAACTTTTTTTAAAAACTTGTCAGAATTCCCGCGACTGGATTTCAATCGAACTCAAAAAACAACAACATTGGGGGTAAAGCGACAAATTCAGAGACAAAAATTCAAGAACCCGAATGAAAATCCATAGCCTTTCCTGTAGGACCACCTCTGTTAACGGACCAGTCCAGATTCAGACCACAATTTTGTTAACGTTAACTTTGAGGTTGAGATTGAATCCTAGCAGGTTTGATAGCAGCTTTTGCTGGCCACTGCACTGGCTCCTCATGTTTTCTGTGCCGGGCCCAATTCCTCGGAACTGCTGGCTTTTCCCTACTGATCGATCGGTATTTCTTCTCTAGGCCAGATGGGAAGCAACCCAAACTGTTAAAAAGTAGTCTGTGATATTTCATCGCGGGTGAGATAAATCAGGGCGGATGAGCAGACTTGGGTCAATTATTTTGAAAATGTAATTAATTACAAATTACACCCTCACTTTTGAAGGGATTGAATTATAATTACAAATTACATTATACATTTTTTAAGTAATTAATTACAATTACAAATTACATGTGAAATTGCGAAAGTAATTAATTGCAAATACAATTGTTGGATTTTCGATTACAATTACAATTACAATACAAATTACAATTTCAAATAAACTTTATTCGTGTTTATCAGCACTAAAAACACATCTTTGCTTTCACTTAGTGCTCTAACCGTTTCGTTTCGTTCCTTGGTAGAAACGGAAACGAAACGGCTTCTGAAAAAGAAAAACGGAAACGGAAACGAAACGAAATTTTAACATTAGGCTTATGGACCGTTTCCGTTTCGTTTCCGTTTCGTTTCGTTTCTAGGTGGAAACGGAAACGAAACGGACTGGACCGTTTCCAAAAAAGTGGAAACGGAAACGAAACGGAAACGGCGTTTCATTTCGTTTCGAAACGGAAACGGTTAGAGCACTACTTTCACTATCCAAAACTTCGTTCCGACTTTACTAGTCAACAAATGTAATTGAGAAAAATGTAATTTCAATTACAAGTTACAATAACAATTACAAATGTCTTCCAAGTAATTAATTACAATTACAATTACGTATTCGTAATTGTATTTTGTAATTGAAATTACAATTACCAATGTAATTTACCCACGCCTGCGGGTGAGAAGTGGCCTTTCACTTCCGTCCTACTCCTCTCGGTTTCAGAAATTAATGGATTAGACGCAGTACAAGAGACAGGGAGAAATGATATTATTAAATCGCACAACTTTCCGGTAAGTGCGGTATTCAATATTAAAAAAAATATTATTGAAACACTAAACCAAACCAACCAAATATTAAGATAAATTTGAGGATGATTAAAAACCAGTTATTACGGCTACAATATGCATTGAAACGTCGGTCTGTGTCTAGTCTAGGCTAAGATATATTATCCACACATAAATATAAAGGCACACTCGTATTAATAAAATAATTATGTGAAGAATGGTTATACACATATTTTGACGCTTTGGCGATGTAGTCGCTGGTGCAGGCATCTCGTCAGACGTTTTACCTTTTAGACAATTGTCGAGGATATAGACAGTCAAATTAAGTGATCCCCAGGAAATCAATACAGGGCCGAGGGATTGTGGTGTGGGACACTTATTTAAGTAAACAAATCCAATGATGATTAAAAGTACAGTGAATACTTTCAAAATACAAACGAAAACAAGGGCACAAGGAAGACAACAACAGAGTAAACAAAATATATCCAAAATATTTGTTTTCCCAACGTTCAGATGGGACTCTATTCTGAGAAGGATCTTATCAAATAATGTGCCCAGTCCAAATAATTTTATAATTGTAGATTTGTCTAGTTTCATGCATGACTGTCCGCAAGAGATTTTTCCGAGGTAGACTTCCAACATGGAACTTCTTTGGATTCTTTTCCACAAAAACACTCTGGAAAGTAATTCCAATCCCACATTTTAAAATCTCCACATTTCAATTTTACTTTATATATTGGCGAATGCCTGAAATATATAGAAAATATATCGAAAATGCCAGAGAGAAAACTAGAGTTTCCTCCCAAATTCATATCTTATACATAAATCGTATGGACAAATTCAATTCTACGACCTCATTTCAATGTCTTCAGGTAAAATTCTTCTTCAACTGTATATATTAGTTTTAACCCTTAAGCGAGTACAGACGTGTATACACGGGCACAAAGTGCCCGTGTATACACGTCTGTACTCGTTTAAGGGTTAATGGAAAGCTTTTAATATATACAATGCCTAGATTTACGCATATCTTACTAATTGTAACAGCAAGGTCACAAATCCCGCAAGGTATTGGATGGCAATACTGAGTGCATTTATGATTTCCACAGTTCAGCATTCTTTGGCACATATTCTCGCAAGTAAATTCTATCCTGGACGCCACTGGTTCAGATCCGGTTCGAAGGACCATGTCAAAATGTGATTGGACTCTTTCTTCGATAGCTCAGGTGTTTTCTGCTCTCCAAATTCCACAACTA
>JAQFYE010002288.1:0-18635 GCA_034694305.1 Protaphorura glebata | reverse complement strand
AGGATAGTCAAACTGGTCAACCGAGAAAAACACAGGTAAATGGCCATGCTAGTTTGTTGTTTCACCAGTCCTTAAGTCGTGCGACGTAATATACGGAGTAAATGACTTATTGCGGATGCTCAGTCTGTCTGTCCGTCCCAGTTTTCACGGATTTTGGCAGCAAATGAGGATTCCAGACCATATCGATTGGAGGAAGCGCTGCACCAAGCCGTTGGTCAGCGTCAAGAATGCGTATAATCTACAGCGTATGCTTCATTGTTTCTAAAACAGTGCATCGCATTTTATGCGTTCATAATAAGGAAAGTGCTGAAGTTAATATGAGCAGCAGGAAAACATTGAAGCAATTCCAGAAGCGTTTCAAATAAAGGTCAACGAGAGCAACTTCATAGACTCTGAATAGTTTTAGGAAAATGATCGAGCATGAATCGTCATAGCAATTGGATTGGATTTGGATTGGATGTAATTTTATTTAAGTCATCAATAATCATAGCTCACACAACGTAAACATCAAAAATGAAACATTGAAAATAGTCAACTGGTGCTCAGCATCAAGGTGTCGAGTAAAATCTTCGATGCGGGCTGCGATGATGGAAACGGTAAAAACAAGCTGTCGAATCAACTTTTGACGAAGCGTTAACTCAAGAAGGCTTCACGTGTAGTCGATTGCTGTATAAGGAGGAGCAGTAACCCATCCCGCGAGAGTATTTGTTATATTTTTCAATTTTCAAAAATAGTTAAGGTTGTCGGAGGAATGGAAAGATTTCGAATTTAAATTACATGGCAAAATCAAATGAGAATTTAACATTGGGGGGAAAATTCCAAGTCTTATGAGAATTCGTAATGTTCTCCCCCCGGAGTGAAATTATTTGCTTATTTTCGGAATAAACAAGTCACGGCTCCTCCTGTTACAGCAATCAACTAAACGTGAAGTTTTCGTAACGTGACTGAGCCCGTGGCCAGCAATAGAAGAACATGGAAGCAATAAAATGTATTAAATTTGACTATTGGAACAAACGATACGCGAACATGTAAACGGAATCAATAGGTTTCTAGCTAATTGTTAAGAAGCGTTCAAGTTTACCAGAATGAACAAAATGAATTCATTGGAGCAAACAATATTATCAACGTATGTTGGACTGACATCGGGTTCTCCATGGAGCAGGAGGTGAATATCAAACGTTTTGTTCAATTGCGCAAATCAATCCTATTTGATTCGTTTCATTAGTTGACGGATTGTCTTCAAATCTGGCCTATGCTAAGGATCTTTGGTTCCTCCGGACATTGCCGATAACTAACATTTCACACCCGGTAAGCCAGGGAGCAAGAGTTCAATATCAAACGTTTTGTTCAATTACGCTTTCTATTGTAATCTTTTCATTAGTTGACGGATTGTCCTAAAATTTGGCATGTACTATCATGGGGTGTTTGGTCCCTCTGGGCATTGTCGATAACTAACAGTTGACATCCGGTTCTCCATGGAGCAGGAGTTGAATATTAAACGATTTGTTCAATCACGGTTCCTATCGTACTCGTTTCATTAGTTGACGCCTTGTCTTAAAATTTGGCATATGTAATCTTGTGGTCTTTGGCTCATCCGAGCATTGTCGATGACTAACTTTCGACATCCGGTAAGCCAGGGAGCAAGAGTTGAATATCAAACGTTTTGTTCAATTACGCTTCCAATTGTACTCGTTTCATTAGTTTAACCAATATTGCACGACTTTCTTTTAGTTTTCAACTATTTTATTTAATTTACAAATGCTTTACCACAATCCGGTAAAACATTGTTATGGTCGAAATCCTTATATTCTTGGATAGATCAAGGATTGCAGACAAAATATTTCAGTTGAACCCCACCAAACTTGGCCATATCATATTAAAACTAAGCAAAAAGTTGTCGAAGTTACTTGTTTAGCAACTTAGTTGCGAAAACCGGCCGCAGGGCACAACTTCCCTAAACTGTGTAGTTCCACATCTCCCAAAATCTCATATTAACCGGTATTTGAAATACAACGCAGATAAGTAACGGGCTTTACGTTCAGTGCATTTTTCACAACTCTAAACTGTACCAGCTGGTAATAATAATATAATAATTCCTTTATTGTGTTTTCTCTGCCTTTCGACTTTCGATTGACGACACAGGTCTACCCACCTGAACTTGACGATAACGTAATTATCTCTGGACCCGTCACGTTGTCGTCAATGATATTATATCGAACACTCAACGAGGACTATTTGGATGTCATTTTCTTCTGGTATGTCCGCCTCTCAGCTCTTAATTTCTCTCTCCAGTATTCACGGCCGTAATCACCATCGGAATGCCGGACTTACACGAGCTAATAGGACAGCTTTAATTAAGCTTACAAGACAATTTAGACTATTGTTTTATTTGACACTAATTTTGTTGACGCGCAAATTCCTTGCTGACATTGATGATCATTCTAAGCATTCGTAATGCGTTCTGTTTGATTGTTTTTGAATATAAGGTATTGATTTATTAGAATGGATTCGTCTGGCACATGTGGTCTATTTATAAGATAAAAATAAAGATTACGTAAGGCGTTCAATGTACAGTAGGCTGCAATGCATTCAGACCGAAAATGAGCAAAGCAACAAGCGCCAGATGATAATAACCCCTCCCTTAAAGAAATCTGGAATGATCCCAAGGCTGATATAGGACAAATGGATCCGATTTATTTATAGTTTCAAGACGATCTCCCCCAAGTTGTTCAGTTTGTCAGAAATGTGAACACACTAAGACTATAATTCTCATTCTGAGTTCTCGTGGGAAGAAAGCTACTCGTTCTTCATTCTTAATTGCTGGATATAACTAAAAACAAAATCAAAATGCTTAACCCTTGCTGCTGCATGACGCCAAGAATTGGCACCTTTATATTTGCAATCATCGATCTCGTAAGTACAATTAAATTATCAAATTTGATTGCTTGAATGATTTTGACTCGAAATTGATTTTATAGGTCACATCAATATATCCTATGCTGCATCTGTTGCGAAATGTAGGAAACAATAATCTTGGTAAGTTGAATTTTCACTGGAGTACAGTAATATTCGAGTTTTACTTTTCGACATCGTGTGCTCCTTAATTTTACTTCATAATCACGTTCGTATTCACTTTCCTTCATATGTGTTTATATTATTTGCTTCACGTCATCATGACCTTGATCTTCCGTCCGGAAAAAGTTGTACCCCCCACCCCCAGTAACCAATTGAAGGAAGGTGAAAGTGAAAAGTAATTAGGACAGAAGTATAAATCCTGGGACGTCATAAGTAATCCTCGAATGATTACTTTGTGAAAAGTTAGAGAAGTATAAACACTTATACTTTGAAAGTCACAATAATGTAACGAAACAGTGACACGAAAGTGAAATCTATATTCAACTGCATTTTTATTCTTTTATTAAATTTGACTTTGCAGTTAACTGGATTGAATTTGCCTTTGTGACGGCAATGGTTGTGATGGCAGTTCTCCTGCTCATTGGGGCAATTCAGGTCAGTGCTTAGAGTATCTAATGTACAGAGTGTCCGAAAAGGACCAGAAGAGCACCTCTCCCTTTTGGCCCAGTATGGTTCCTGGAACCTTTGTATAAGGTCAAAAATTTCTTCCGGGTCGTAAATTCTTCAAAAATCCGAATTCGGATTTTGAAATCTGACCTCCTATTGCCGAGACCGTGGTTGACGTACTAATCTGGGAGCATTAGGGCTAGTGTGAATATATTACAACATTGTTGAAACTAGACCAACGAAAACAAAAACTTTTTTTTAATCTTGAGTGCAATGTCCTTATTAAACATTTTGTGGCATTGCTGTCTACAATTTGTTTCTGGCAGAGATTGCGGTAACAAAGTAAACCGACAGTTCCTTATTGATATTCAGGCACTCCACTATTAACTTAGCCTGAGCAAAGACAATATAAGTGGCTTCGGTTATTCAAACCAACATCAGAATAAGTGCAGTGAGTCACTAATCAGAACACCATAACCACAGATAATTACAATGAATTCGTAACTAAAATTGTAACATTGTTCACTAGTAAAAAAAACAGCAGACACATGATACATGGCATTCCTCCAAATGATAAATGATACGTACAATAGGTTGTTTATTTTCAAGGTATCAATAACCATGTCTGGTTACAGTCAACCTTTGATTCGTAAATGATGTTTGTCTGAAAAGTTGATTTTCCATTATGTAATGTCAGATGTCCGTATACTCCGTATGTCTGAATGCAGGGGGTAGCACTCTAACAAAAAAACAAGCAAGCAATGTATTCGCATTCACGCGTGCAAGCGAAGTCAGTAAAGTGCAAATGAAATTTCTCTAAAACGTTTTGAATTTTGTCATTATTACAAAGTGGTTTGAAGCGCCTTTATTAATGCAGAAGGAATGATCATAATATAATATAACTACTAAAATTATTGCGAATGCTGTTTTTTTTCGAAATCAGCGAATTTATCAAAACTCGGCAAGGACGGTGTGTGAAATAAGATGAGAATATAATATAATATGAGAATGCTAAAATGGCTTAACATTAAAACATTTTATTTTAATTTCAGAATTCGATTGAACGTTTGAAACTGTGGCTGATTCTGTGGATAGTTTTGCTCATCTGCATCTTCGTTTTTCAAGTTTTCAATGTCTACGACGCCAGCACCACCTTCGAACGAACTCGGATTGGATCAAGCCTTGCGTTCTTCCTCCTCTTTCTGTATGAAATCTGGGTTGTCTACGCTTTCATTCATGAACTCAGATACGGTCCTGCTGGATTGACCTACTGCCCGTCCCAGATTGTGTGAAATTTGTAACTGTGCAATAATTACTGACCCTTCATAATCTGTCATTATGTTTGTATAGGAAACCACCTTAATTCTTTCTATAAACTGGAGACACATCCGTAATTGGCATTGTACTCTAATTTCAACGTGCTTCAATTTCAGAATTTGCTTATATTTATTCAAACTGTTAATGGATATTGAAGAAAATGAAAACATTTAAGTTTCACCATGTAACTGGAGACTTTCCTAAAGTAATTTAATATTTCTAAAGGGATTGGACTAGACAGGATATCATAATATTAAAGCCAACGAGAGGGAATTCGAAGCAAGTAAATAGTTCACCGCTGATTGTATACGTACCCGTACCCTCTTAACCTTAAGACTTAAGACTTCTGTTAAATATAGTAATCTGTTCAAGTTCAAGTCAGTGTTGATCCCGATCTTCTTGAGGTATACCGAAAGTGAGCTTTTTGACATCTCATTGCGCCATTAGTTTTAGTTATTCGAAATCCAGATTCGTAAGAGATGTTTTGAGAGCTTCATCTACACATTCGCAGAGGAAATCGGTAGTTTTTTCTAGAAATTCTTTAACCCATAAAATCCTATTACAAAAAAAACCGATTTTAAAATTCAAGAATCTTCGCGGCTGATTCAAGAATAAATATATCCTTGGAAGTCGGAGTCTATAACACGCACACTTATACTAATCGTCAATTATCAATCTGATTCGATAAATTACATAATTTCGAATCATTCTTTCAGGCAGCTACGTAAACTTCAGTTGAGCTAATTTGTCATTTCAATTTTTGTGGATTTAGTGTATGAAAAATCCTGATTCGTCCTCGCGTGCTTATTTGTCAATTAATTGTGCCTAAATATTAATGTGTGCCCGGTTCTCTATCTCAATTCAACGTAAAATCATTCGTACGACCATGCAAAGGTGTAACCAGAGCTTATATTAAATAAATCTTTTCTATTTGTTTGGTGTTTTTTCCATTTCATTTTGTAATCCTGATTCATTTCAGTACGTCAATTCTAAAGAACAAAGCAAAGGTGAACTGCACAAATGTTCATTTCATTAACAATCCGAGCGCCCTCTGTCCGGCTGGTAGTCAATAAGTTTGTTCAAACAGAAGTATGGATATTTTGGAGTTTATCAAAGCCAACGTCGGTAGGTAGTATCCGAGCATAATCAACAATAATTATTTTCAACAACAATACCAATACTCGAAACAAGTTATATTTTTGCAATCAGACGGACATTTCATACTCAACCTGCTGGCTCAGAAACTCAGGCTGCTCGTATTTGGCTCAACGTGCCGGACAATATTAAAAATGTCTCAAATATTCATAATTTCAAAAAAATTGTTAAAAATCATTTGTGAGAAATACAACACAACTCATGTAATTTTTGTAATGCCATTGAAAATGCCGAATACGACGATATAATTGAATTTGTGGTTAGACTGTATGAATCCGACTAATCATGAAATCATTAATAATTTCCACTGCTACATTTGTGTCACCTATAATTGGTTAACCCTACTGTTACCTTGTGTATAATTATTACTATCGATTCTTTATAATAATTTTATCGCTAACCTCACCGGGCAGCGCAACGACCTTACGAGGATGCTGTTCATGTAAATAAATTTAAATACTTTGTTTCTCCATGTCTGAATTTCATATTGGAGTAAAACAAAGTTTCGAAGTCTGGTTTTATTCAGATGTCTTGCCAGGTCAGTTCATTAATAAAATTAACGAACCACTGCTTCGCTCCTCCCGGTGATATCATATAAACAAATCAATTAGTTACTCTGTCCTAAACTGGATGATTTGTTCCTTCAATAGTTCTGCGAATCCTTGTAGCGACATCTGGCAAGCCTTCCTTGACTCTTACGATTAGGTCGGCGATAAAGTTTGGCCTTGACCAGTAATTGGTCCTCTGTTTTAGGTTTTAGGCTTGTGACTACCAAATTGTTCGGAGACTTCTTTGGCCTAGACTAAGGTTGTAAGAGATTCTCCGAGCACAGTTGTTTATGCTTTATGCTCTGTTTATGAATAGGATAGTTCGGAAACATTCGTCATTCACATTTGGTCCAAATAGAATTTGAGAATATTCTCGAGAATATTCTCAAATATTAAATGCTCGAGAATTTAATAACCCTAGCCTAGAGGCCTAGACTAGACTATCTGAACATACTTGCCAGACCGCCGCGCATAGTGCGCATTTGATTCAATCGCGCTGTGCAAGAGCGAAGAAAGAAATAAGCACTGAGCAGTTTTTTGACAATCAAAGTGAAGTATTACCAAACACGGTCCTCTTGTTTACAACAGTTTATTCAGAAAAGACTGACGAAATAAAAAAGCCTTTATCTGTGTATCTGTTGTATAAAAATATTATAAAAGTTACAGACGCAGTCCTTCTATCTCTGCGGGCTTCTCGGAACTGAAGCCAGTGAATAGTTGGATTCCAGGCGAAGAGATGGCTGACTCAGAGTATGAGTCTCAAGATGAACATTTTGTCTATTTCTAGCCAGCTAAGCTCTTGCAGCATCTTCCCATCTTTTCAGATGACGAAAGCCGATCGTTTTGACTTGAATTCCATCGAAACAATAATACCTCCTCCGCGATAAATTAGGCCGAAACCACGGAAAGGTACACCCCGTAATTTTTTGGTCGGTTACCCATTGAAATACAAGAATTCATCAATTGTTTTGGTACGAAAAATACCGTCATTAATACTTTTCCACATACCTTGTCTGAGTATTATTCATACCCACGCGACTTTCTAACGATAATTAAACTTCAGCAGTGCACACTAAAATACCGGGCTCATCAAAAAAGCAGAATATTCAATTATGCAGTCTACACATCTATGGTGTTTTCTAGTTTCAACTCCAGCATTATTCAAACTCACGATCATTGCTTCCTGGCACTCACAATTTTTACGGTTGAGTCTTTTATGATATTCACGAAAAGGCACACTAGTTTACTTCGTGCTTAATTGTGAGGAATGTCTTAAAAGTTTGTGGTGTGCTTCCTAACGCTTGTCGGACATCATTTATTGTTAATTGGAGTGTCATTTCAAACGACCAATTGTATTATTAAAGTGACAAGTCATTCAAGGAATTGGTTAATTATCGTCCGTTCGTCCGCTATATGCTAGATTTTAGGCATTGTACGTTTTAATGAGGTTTAATTGTACTAAACGGGGCGAATTGGACGTCTTGTATATTTCCTGTGATAATATTCTATTCAACAGGGGAAACAAGACAGAGCGTGAGATTCTCAGACAAAATAGGAAACCCGGAAAACCTGGTCCAGTGTCATTTCTTCATTCATGACGGAAGGGATACAACGTTATTTTATTTTAGGAAAAGGTGAAACAGTGGAGTATCAGGACTCTGCACACCTTTCCATTTTCTTTCACCATTATTCGGACTATAAAAGGGAAGGGTAACCTTTAGTTCCAGTTCCAACGCAACGATCCATGCCTTACATTACATTATTACTCCTCAACCATTGTTGTAGTCCCTCAGACAGAATACAAATATCTACACACCCATAACTTTGACTGGTGTTATTCAGCTGGAAATCTAGATCGGATCAGATCCGGAGAAACTAACTCATGCTCATGTAGTACAACCCAAAGCAGATTGAGAGAAGGGAGACGAAGAAGGACGCAAAGACGAAAAATTCTTTTATTCTTTTCCATCAGCGTCTTTCATCATTATATAATGTACAATATGTATTTTTTGCACTCTACTATTGTAGTATTTCATTTCATTATCCCCTCATCCTCCCGGGCTAGAGTCTTCTGCCCAAACCGAAAAAAAGAGATCTTGTTTCCATTATCCTAACACGTTACAACTAACGTTATACGTATCACTTCTTTTCCTTCACTTATCGTTACTAGCAATTAAGCCCGCCTGCGGCGGGCAAGTTAACCACCCGTCCTCGAAAAAATGAATCAAAGAAAACTGACATTCTTCGGTTGACAAAAAGAGGTTACAGATTCCTCACCAGCGACGACTTTCAATTCAAAATCTCCTTCCCGTCAACCTACCCACGTGCTACTCAGTATGAAATATTTCTGTACCCCAAATTCAATCACGACCCCATTTAAAAAATTCTTAACGTCCGCTGATACGTGATTTTTGGAAAAGGAAATTGTCAAAGTCGTGTCCAGATTTCTCCCCTACCATTCCAAAATCTCAACTCTCAACGCTTTCCACTCTCTTAGGAGAAGCATTGTGTTCAGGAAAGAATTCACGAATTCAAGAAATTATACAACCCGTAGCTCCTTAGTATTTGTATAGATTACCTGTACTACTAGTGCCTATACAGAGTGGTTCATAACTATCAGATCCCTTCTACTCTACAGCTCAACCTGGAGATGTTCAGGGAAATGTGAGATATGTATTTGTAGTGAAAACCCAGGACTGTTGAAAGTACTGTTTTCAAGTCGAACCAAAAATATAGAGCGACTCAACTACTAGAATTTTGGACTCTAGTTTTGACCCTTCCGAATGGAACCCACCTGACATTCTTAAAAGTGCATTATTCAAACTCAGTGCTTCTTGCTATTCTCAATTTTCCCTATGGACTTCTATTTTGCCCCCTGGACGTGTATTTAAATTCGGACGAGTTTGATTAACAATTCTCATTGAGGATAAGTATTCAAATTAACGTGGCTGATGTAGGAATCGAAGAATACTTCCGAGCAGTAAAGATTTTACTATAGTTCGGCCATACCCTGATTGATTGAGGCTAGTGTCGAAAGCCTATGAACTCCCCTGTACTCTATTTGCTCTTCTTGGCCCTATTTACTGTTCATAAACTAAATTTCATCTTCAGCGGTGGCTAAAATGAACAGCCGTAGCAGTGGCTGTCGTAGTCGCCGTCATACCTCAGATTACTACTACGACTAGTCCTTCAGTAGTTTACCAGTCTTCGTCCTCCACCCAGTTGTCCTCATTCATCAGTGTCTAACAGAAGTAGAAGTACTAGCTAGTCTTAGACTAGGTTTACTGAGTTCACCCTGAACTAGTGTTGGTCTTACGCTGGATATTATATTTAAGAGTCTGAGGTCCTCTCATGGAGTGATATGTCCTGGTGGTCCATTCCATGACATCCATATTTCCATTGCCCTGCATTACATAACATTGGATTGGATTCCCTCGTCTCCCCCTTCTTTTCTTTTCGCACGGCATTGTTGTTGTCCAACCGTCCGTCTGCCTTACCAAACTTACGATTCCATTCCCATTGCCGGTGAGATCCTCTTTCTTCTCAACCCTGGTTTCCCCACTTAAGTTAGTACTCCTTTCCACATGGTCCGGAGAACATTACTTCATTCACACGACGAGGACTCTTATTAGTTGAACATCATACGTCTGAAATCGGATCTGGGAAGTGGAAGTGGACAGAGGTTCAAATTCGCGAACACGGGTGACTTGGTTGGAAGGAAGACTCATACGGGGGAGAAAAAGAAAGTGAAGAAATACTCTTGGACTTGGAGTGAAGGGTTGGAAGGAAAAGTACATAGTTTTGGGGAAAGAGAGAGGAACAAATTCACTGGAGAGTAATTGACATTGTGTCTGGGGCTTGGGCCGAAAAAACACTCGCGTTTGAATAGCCTGACTGGAGTGAGGATGATCCCCTCATTAATTTTTAATGATGTCGTTTCTGGCAGAAAAAACCCACACAATTTCACGCTTCGGACTCTAGAATATGCTATTTCCAACCCTTGAACATACCTAATAATAAAAGAACAACTCCCATTGTGGTTTCATCATGCAAGATTGGGATTGACACTAAAAAACACCATAGCAGTAAATAACAGAATTGATCATAAATTATGATACACACGAACTAATCCGACGAGGAGATAAAATAAATATAAAAAAAGTGTCCTTTGACATAGTGAGGGTGTGAAAAAGTCATTCATGAGAGGAGAATCACCCCTTGTTAAACCGAGTTGCCAATAAAAACAGAATCCCACAAAACCTGGTGTTTCCCTAAGTGAGCATAACATTTGGGTGAGAAAGTATGAAGGGTTAAAGAGGGTGGATTTTTGGCATTCTTTTGCAATCTGTCGGCTTCTTTGTAGTCGAACTCCGTGAAATCAACTCATAAGACAGTATTACCCGGGTGTGGGACAAAAGCCGGGAGAAAAACTGTAAACAGATAGACAGACAGAGACACACGGTTGGAATGTCTCATCATATCATGCATGCCTGAACGTAGTTGAGTGAAAATGATCTTTTGACTTTTTTCTGGTTCACGCACATCAACATCAACCCCAGATTTTGGACTCAAAAAACTGAAAGTGAAGAAAAAAAAGAGGAAGGAAGGAAGGAAGGAGGTTCTGGTCTGAGTGGTGTGGTGGAAAGATTAGCAGTTACTTTTCCAACAAGAGTCATTTACCACATCGCACCCCTTTGTTTGTAAGTTCACACTTACCTACATTAAAGCTTGTGTCTTTGCAGATAGTCTCAAATAAGATATCTCGGTAACGGCCGGGAGGGAATAATGCTATGACCCGACCCGGGTCGTAAAATAATGCTTTGTCAGACGACCTCATCTGTCAAACCAAATTCTTCTACTTTTCACCAAATTACTTCATTTCAGAATAGAGGAGGAGGTGGGGGTTACAAACAACAGAAGTTGTAGGAGTATGTAGTTAGCAATAATACTTATGTCTCAGATTTCTCTTCAACAACCTATTACACTCTCAATTCCATTGTACGTAACTTTAACTTCCAATTACTTGGAAATAAAAAATGTTGGATACTTCATACAGAGCCTACGCATGTTACGGGCAGTCCTCTGAATTGAGTAATCCATGAGACCAATTTATAAACATAAAGCCTTCCCTTTAGTAATTTTGGCAAATGTTAAGTATGCAATATACAAATAAATCAGTACATTAATTGATACAATACATTAGTCACCAGGTATAATCAAGCATCTCCACAGAAATTGTTTTGCTTTATAACTGGCCCAGAAGCGCTACCCTCTCAAAGTAGGAAAACGCTCCAGAAGTCTTGTATGGTTGTTAATGAGAAAAAGTAAGTGGATTGAAATAACGATTGCTATACAGTCCAGGAAATTGGGAATTGAACCGTTAAGAAACTTGATAAGGCGTTGCGTGTACCAAAGAAAGACTTACAGGCTTTGTGTATAATGTAAAAATTGCTTTTGTAGATTAGCATAAATTCTTTCAATATTCAAGTATAATTTGACTGGCAGAATTGGCTCGAGATGATTTAACTTTATCAAGGGCAAGGACAAAAAAAATAATAAAAATTAATTCAAATTCTATGGGTTAGCGGTAGTTCACGAATTTCCCAATGCAGCGAATTGCCCGTAACATTGCATGAACATAGGTACGTATGTCGGGTGTTAATGTGTGAAATGTGACTCATTCTTTTGCTCTTTAAGTTACGTTAGTTGGAAATAGGCATGCCATAACTTCTCATTTTACAACAAGACTCAGAAAATGTCGTTGTTCTGAAGAAGTCCGTGATAGTAGTAACAGTAATAATAGTAATACTTGTAGAGTTGACTCAAGTGCCAGTGACAATGGCATGACATAATGGGAGCATTGTTCGCGAGCTAAACTTCATTAGAGACCTTTAATAGGTGTAATTTGATTATTGTCATTTGCTACTAGCATGAGCCAAGCGTAAGTTCACTCACAGTGAGTCCATCATTTAAGTTCAGAGTTGATGGTGAAAGAAATTCATTGACCCCGAGTTGGCAAGACTCACTAAACTTCGTCTGGATTAAATAATAAATTTCAATTCATAAATAATTGTTAAAGTCTAGTCTATTGTATTTGTATTTGTATTGGAGTGGCGACTGTGCGTGGGAGGCTGGATGATGACAATAAGATTAATCATTTCATACGTTTTTATCTTCCTTGAAGACATTTTTCTTGTCTTTATTGTCCGTTAAGATTACTTTATCAATTGTTATTATTTCGACCAGACAGACAGTTGGAATGAAGCAATGAATGCAATTTGTGTTGTTAACCCAATATCTTATGAGGCAGTTTTGTTTGCAGGCACGTGCAAAAATCAGACTATCAAATTTCAACGAGCCAGACATTACATATTATTACGTTAAAAGCTTTTTTTTTAATTATTTGTTTTGGCTAAATTTGACATTTACAGCGCTTGGAGCTTGTCATCTAATTTCTTTCCCACACTTTTTAAAGGCCAAAAACACAATTCTTTTAAAGTCGGACAGTCATATTTTCTGTTTACATTTGGTCGATTGTTATTGTGCTTAGCTCATAGCCCTCACTAGCAGTGTTTGTTCCTTCAACATAATAATCAATACTTGAATTCGCAACAATAAGTCAATCATTGTGAGAATTATTTGTTTTGATTTAAGAAATCAATAGTACATCGGAAGTAGAATTCAGGACTTGCTCTAATTTCTTAACTAATCTGCACTTAATTGTCACCGTCGAACGAAGTTGAATATTTTACCAAAGTGCCTCTCAAATTTTAATGCTGATAGTCGTAAGCAAGGAATTCTGTCCTAGGATTAATATGGGTCAAACATGTTACGAAATGCATTTGTTTCCTATAGAACCTGCACACCGAACACTGAACGCTGAGAATAAACCTGTTGAGATCCTATAGAAATTCGGTGGGATTCCATTCGGTTTCTAAAAGCCAAAGAGTACGAAGGAACAGGAACTAGTTTTTTAACTACCTTGTCTATAAACGTGTTGGGGTCGAGTTAAATAAATTGGAATTTTGCGGATGATGATACAGGGGATGAGCCGTGAGATGATGAAGGGATTGGTTCCCAGAGAATAAAAAAGGAGTAATGGAGACGTGGAAGGATTAGCCCTTTAGTTGTTCTACTACTTCTGAGACCAAAGACATAAAAATACATTACGCTGTAGAGTGCGAATGAAAGAACAGGGGTTGAATAAAAGGGTTCACTTGGGGGTAATAGGTCAGTGAGTGTGGGAACCCAGGTGGCAAGAGCCCCTTAAATGACGTAAGAATTTGAGACGGCCTGAGGAACAAGTCCGGTTTGTTTGGATTTTGCCGACTTGATTGCGTGCCGTACCTCATCTCCAATTCTTCCTTGTCCCCCTTTTGTTACCTCTGAGGTTCCTTTTTTTTTCGCTTGGCAACTTGTGTTGTCTTTTCGGACGACCCCCTCTAGCTATTGTTCTGCCACTTTGATCCATAGACTATTTTCTCTCTATTGTTCATTCCAGAGGAGGCCAAGTTTCTTCCATGAGATCCTTTTTCCGGATCAAGTTGTGTTGAATTGTTCTCTGGGTTCATGGGTTCATCCACCCATGAATCGTTTCATATGTTCAGTATATTTTATTCCAAAAGATGTATATCTCACCCACCCATAACATTAAGGCAACATTTTATTTTTTGAACAAACTCCTCCTGGCTTTTTGGATGTTCTCTGAAAATGAGTATTTTACATTCTCATCGTCATCATCAAAACCCACATCAGCCTTTCCAGGGACAATAGGAAGATGAAGAAAGAATACAAAGATAGGATAGGACTAAGCCAACTGACAAAAATACAAAAATAAAACTGACAAACGTCCCCTCCAATTACATCTCTTCGACACTACTGGTTTTGGTTCCTATTTTTACGACTATCATTATGATTATTATTTTTGTTATGCCTTCTACTCATCATGGACTTTGTGAATTTTTCTTGTTTCTTGACTCTCACCTTCCTCGTAGTCAGTCGAAGAAGGTACAATCATAATATTGTAATGTAACGTTTGATTATTTGATGGGGAGTTACCTGTATGAAATCATGCCTAGTTTTTCATTGTTAGCACATTTGCTTTCTAAATCTACAAAAAGTCCAACTATGCATGATGCAATGCACCCATGCATTTCCTTCTTTTCCTGTTCCATCAACCAGAATTCACGCAGTGTATTGTTGTTTGAGATGTCGGAGAAGAGAAATGCAGTTAGTATTCCGCATTACTACCAGTAGTTCACCCTTCTTTCTTGAACAATAAAGTTTTTATTCATTGTGTGTAATTGTAAATTGAATTGTAAGTCAACAGAAATGTGTAATCATGGCTAATATATACACATATTTCGTGGATGTCCTAAGTTTCAAGCTAATAGTGGCTGGCTGGCTTACTGCTTTACGAGCTAGGCTAGACGATAGGGTGGGTGAGAAAAAAAAACATTACTCGATTATGAGTCTGATTATCTTTGAGTCGAGGTCTCTATTACATTATGACTCGTCCGATAAATATTTACTATATTAGTTTGAGGGCGTTCATTACATTGTACTCTGCGTTCTTATGAATATTGAATATTTACTCTCTGGATTTTGGATTTTTTTGTCCTCCGAATTTTTATCGAGTGGTACATTTTGCACGATCATATTTTGCTTCACTATTTTAACCCGACAAGCCACATCATTTAAGTGCTGATTTCCTCTATCGTAATGCAATGTTCGATCCCCTCACAGAACTGCAACGGCTGAAGACCTCCTTCGTGGGTTCACAAATTTAACGAAAAAGTTTCTTGAAAACTGGTATCGTTAGTATGAAAATCTGGAATCTATTTTGTCGTTTAAATATTATTTAGATGATGGCACCGACGAAATGGCGGGTTAGGATGATCTGGTTTGAGGAAATATATAGGAATGTTAGTTTGATGGATGGCAGATGCAGAGACAGAAGAAGGGAACGGAAAGGATAGGATTACAAAGAAATCTATTAGAAATACAATGGGCGAAAATGATATCAAGTGGATGTCACAATGGAGGCAAACAGGAGCAGTGAGTAGAGAACACAACCCTTCCCTTGTAACCCTTTTAATCAAATAATTCTTCTTTGTCCACCCTGCATCTTTTCTTCTCCAATTGGAGCTTTTGGACAAATGAAATCTCCTCATTCTTTCTCATCTCATCTCTCCGCATTACTCGGGAATCTATTCTATTAATACACTTCATTGAAGGACATAGTTGGAGACACTTTTCTTGGTACTCAACCAAAGAGTCAGCGCCACTTGAGTGTAAAGGAAATACAATAAACCTCGCCAAGTGCACAAGTACTGTCCACACTATACGTACGAGGTCACTAATCAAATCACACTTGAAAACTTGGCCGGTCGAATTGCACAACATCATATTAGAGTAGGAGCAGCAGGGGCGGACTCATTTCCGATTCTTTCAAAGAAAAGTTATTTATGAATTTTCATAGATTGAAGGAACCCCTTCCTTCCGAATGAACAAATGATCAGTCCAGTCAAATAAATTTGATGCAAGTGCCGACATTCCGACTGATAGATGCTTCCAATTTTTTATGAGTTAAAATCTGCGTAGTTGCGTTAGTTTAGTCCCAACGCAGACTCAAAGTCTAGCGCTAGTATTCATTTCATTTTTGATAGTTACTGAAAGACGGGTGCGGTGATGTGGATTCTTAAGGTGTTCACGCAAATGCTGTTGTTGATTCCAATGGATATGGAACAATAAGACTTAAAATGCCGAAAATATCGTTCCCTCCTTGGGTCTTATTAAAATTCAACTACCTACTCAAGTCAGAGAAAAAATTAAAGGAAGAGCGAAATGAATAGAGCGCCGGCTCTGACTACTTAGCTCTATACGTTACGATACTTGTACATACAGACACTTCAGCATTCCATTCCAACAAACAAACAAATGCAGCATTTTGACACACTACAATGGACATTGTGCAAGTGCATTCAAATAGGAGATGAGAGAGTGATGAAGAAAAAACACATATTAAATACATTGGAGAGTACGAACACATGTCTAAAAAATGCATTTTGGTTTTTGGATGTGTCCATTCTATCGATCCTTACAAGCACACATTGCCTTATGTCAAAGTCCGTCTCTTATTCTTTATCAATTTTTTACATTCATTTCTTGCATCTTGCTTATTATTAATCGTTAGGGTGACAAATGCATTGCGACTGCCTCGACTCCTTACTTTCCTTCGTCTTCTTATTCTTTTATCGTTTCATTTCATCTTCAATCCTATTCTTGTCATTTTGTTCCCAACCACAAACGGATGACAAAGCAAACTAGGAACGAGTCAACCTCCTCTCCTCGAGCTTTTGTCTATGTATTCATACTATTCCTCCAGCTCCACTGTGTACGAATTACGTCTACTCTAACGGAACCTCTAATGCCAGATTTATTAACTATTTTGCCTTTGAAAGTTGTACGGGTAAAATCATGAGATTTGCGGAATGTATTATCACAAGACCGAACTCAAGATTTAACAGCTTGCGACGTTTGGGGTTCAGTGAACGTACCAACGCATGTGTGAATGCATTTACGAGCAGGCACAATATTAAAAAATCCATTGCTGAATCACATCGCTCTTATGGGTTGCTGGAACGAACCTCCTGTCATTGGCATTGGAAGGAAAGAGAAAGTTCGAGAAAGCAGATTTGAATAATGAAAGTAGAAATCTATCGGATTTGACCGGATTGGATATTTAAATCATCACCTCCATAGCTGACACTTAGATTCATAGTGAGTACGTTGAATCCTTGAATCCTGAGCAGTATCATTCTTTTATTTACTATTTACGCAGACAGAAAATTATATTTATTTGATTTTTTTTATTTTTATTTAACTGACTAAAGTATATTTGTACTTAGAACGTACTACCGGGTTGAATGTTAATATTCAGCGAAAATTAAGACAGTTTTTGACCCTCGTTCCTCAAATACTGTTGAAGGTATTATAATTGTATAATTCTGTACATATGACTTGGAAGAATGATTGTGTTGCATTTTCTGAATGCATTCCAAAGCACAAGGAGAGGTGGAGAAGAATTTATACTATTATTGCCAGTTGCAATGAATTCGATGTGTCCGTCGTGGAACAAATGAAGATGACCGTAGATTCTGGTTCTTTAAGCGAAAGACTATGTACCGTAGGCAAGATTTGGAGAGTGATAAATGGAACCTACCGCAGGATTAGGTTTGAATTGTATTGTGAAAAACCCCGCCCATTTCTAACCCATACGTCCCACATACCTGGGTTTTGTACTTTTGCAACTTACTGGAATGATTGGGATTTGTCACAGGTGTGATGGGACGATTCAAGTCTTAATCTGGTCTCATGTATCCACGTATGATTTTGATTAGTTTTCTTCCTCACCGTTACACGAAGCACTCACATTCCGTTTCAACCTTTCCTCAACAAATCTAATTACAAAAGATTATATTGGGTATTTGTGCGCCTATTCTTGTCGCTCTTTTCGTTTCATTACCTCTCTCTTGGTATCTTAAAATAAATTCCAAGGTGAGAGAATAGCCATTCGTCTAAAGACCTGGATTGTTTCAAAGTCAATCTCATGGTATTAATATTGTAGAAAATGGGATCTTCCAGAATTATGCAGTTCGTGTGGAAATGATAAAACACTTTTTCGTTAAAACGGAATGACATTTTCTGGTGATATCAGACGAATTACCAATGTCCGTTTACATTGAACAGGTCAATATGAGTGAACGGTGAATGGCTAGCCAATGTACAGAAATTTAACGAGCATCAAGAAATGCCGAAATTCAAACTGTGTCTATCTTGTGAACTTTTACTTGAGTAAATGCGTCTCACAAGTTGAAATCAAAATCAAAGCGAAAGACGAAATGTGACGTCCAGACATCCTCAGGAAGTTCGAATTAGATGGGGAGTTTTGTTGGGGTCTCCCAATACACATGGTGTGTGCACCCAAGGTGTACTTTGTGTGGCGGCCTAGAGAGGGTCTGGGGGTCTTAATTTAAAAAAAATTAAAAATGGCGGATTGCCCTGAAAATCACTAAACATGTTCGTATTAGT